>CM076572.1:896629315-896866200 GCA_034641835.2 Pinus albicaulis | reverse complement strand
ATAAGCATGTGACATAGCCTCCTCCACATATAAACCATTAGTATTTGCACCCCCATCGATTTTTTTTTTCATAATTATTACAAAATATAATTAAATACCAATTTATATATAACGTATGAAACAGATATCTTAATATTATTACATTTTTTTTTTCTAATTACAAAAGTTAGATAATATTTTCTATTCATAATCAAAATATAAAATAAATTTTACACATTTAAAACAAACTATTCTATGGCAATGGCATCACCAATCTAATCGAGATTTAACTTTGAATAACTACTTTAAACAAGGAAGGAATTCCATCTTGAATATTGGAAATTGATTTGAGATAACAAACTTTATAAGTGAAAGTGAACATCGATTACACGATTAGAATAATAGCAATCATGGGGGTAACAAGGGTGGTTAATTGGCAAAGCAAAGTTAAGTTTAATTCCATGGTGCTATTTATCTAGCAATGATTACAGTAACAACCATAGGGGTAACAAAGATGCTTCATTGGAACATAATTTAATATATTTATTTATTTTATTAATATATATATATATATATATATATATATATATATATATATATATATATTAGGAGGAGAATTGGCAACGAGAATCATACAATCATGGCTGCCACTTAAAATCACATCACGCTGCTAATGAAAACTCAATCACCAACAATCACCAACAAGCTGCCACTCCATGAGTTAATTATATATATATATATATATATATATATATATATATATATATATATATATATATATATATATATATATATATATATATATATATATATATATGTTATTATTTTTTATTTATATTTATATTGATATATATTTATTATCTATTTTTTTAAGTAAATGATAGTCTTTTTTCCATTTTAAATTCCATTTAGTAAAAATTAATTTTGAGAGTGGGTGGTGATAGTGTTGGTGGTTGTGGTTGCTTGTATTATTTTTTTTATTGTCGTTTTTGGTGGTTGTGGTTGTTGGTGGTTGGTTGGTTGTGTTGATGATGGTGGTTGGTTTTGGTGGTGTTTTTATTATATATCTTGCCCATTTTAACTATGGTCATGCTTTTTCCACTGTACGTTGTATGGTTTTATCTTATATTTCTCTTGTTTATTATTTTTTATATGTTTTTAACTTTTTAATCTTGTCATTTCAATTATTGTTAAGTTTTTTTTTTCTCCACTACATTGTATATGCTTTTTCTTTAATAAAAAGGAGAGATTTGATCTATTCACATATGCATAGAAAATTCCTCTTAAAGTGAGAGGTTAACTCTACGAAGCTTGGCTAGCTCATCAAGTAATTATCAATGAAACAAAGTGCATTGTTCTTGACAATTAAGTTGCTAGACTCAAACAAAAAATACTTATATTTTAGCTAGTTTGGATATGTTTAAAAATAAAAAAACACATAAAAAGTATGGAAAGAGAGGGTGGCATGGGTGGGCTCCTTGGCCCCATGAAACTAACAAGAGCTAGTTCAAAACTTATTATGACAAATATGGAAAAATGTAAACTTAAAGCTTGAGAGGTGAACTAGGAAAACCCATGCTTAAGCTTCCACCTTTAGAGAGATGGGGTGCTTGGGGTTGCTTCTAGCTTAATTCTTGGAGTCTTCCTCAATTATTCTTGAGTTCTCTAGAGCATGTCATGTTTTGAACCACCTTGTCTCTAAAGCATCCAAATAGGAGGCATATTTGTTATCAAAATAGTTGAATATTGTTTAAAATGTACAATAAAGTGGAATTATCTTATTGTCATAGTGTGCCCACATAGAGATATTCATCTCCTTGGTGTGCCAATGTAGGTCAACTATGAGCGAATATCATGTGACCTTGCTTCATAAGACCCTAGATTATGGCGCTGCCCTTTCTAGCTCCTTATCAATGCTATAATTGTTGGTAGCCATTATCTTTTAGCAAACTTTCACTTTACTTCTGAATGGTAGAGGCCCTATGCCTAGTAGTGAAATGCCTAAGAGTTGATGGTTGGGCTACAAACTTCTCTTTTTAGGCTTGGGGATTTGGTCATCTACCTTTTCCCAAGTTTTTGGGAAAGATACTCTTGAATTTATTTTCTTTCTATTGGAAGCTATTTGCCTAAGAAATGAACAATTTTTTAATTTAACAAACAACAATCATTATTAAAACAATGATTCTCGAGTGCCTATTATCCCTCTTTTCCACAAGATGTTGACTAAAGTTGGTGCAACAATGAATATATGAGTTGAATATATTAAGAGAATTAAAGAAAATATTTCAATTCTTGATGTATGTAAAATTGCTTCACAAAAAAATTGTTGTTAATTTATACTTCGAAAGAAAACAATGGTATACAACCTTCAAATGTTTCAAAAAATGTTACCGAAACAACAATGGATAATATCTATAATTTGACAATAAATGTTGCTCTCTTAGGAAAAGATCCAAGTTCCAGATTCCTTTTTTTTTAATTAACCTTTGATTTTTATAATAAAAATTGCATAATTTCTTGGTAGATTCATTGGATTCTAATTCCTTATTTGGTATGCACCAAACAAAATTCTAACCCAACAAAGTGTTTTACTCACATCTCTCAGATAGATAGATCAAAGGTT
The DNA here is from genome assembly GCA_034641835.2 of Pinus albicaulis. Classification (NCBI taxonomy): domain Eukaryota; kingdom Viridiplantae; phylum Streptophyta; class Pinopsida; order Pinales; family Pinaceae; genus Pinus; species Pinus albicaulis. The sequence goes on along the minus strand of CM076572.1, from coordinate 896,863,598 downwards.
AAGGTCACGGGGGATTTAATTGATGTCTGAATATAGGTATCTCTAATCCCAAGGTTTACATGGTTATTAATATTGTTATGATTGACATTCTTGAATATTATGGTTTATTTCTTAATAGAGTTTGGTCTCACAAGATTCAAGGCTATTTTGCATCTTTGACATCCCTAGAATGGAAAACAAAATAAAATCATAATTGATCATGAATGATGTATGAAACACATTATGAAAGATTTAGAAGTGGCTACTAAGCCATGTTTCTCTAAGGTTCCAAGTATAGGGAATTATGCTCTTGATTCATATTTTGTAAATTTTATTGTAGAATCCTCGCTTATTCCCGAAAAATTAACAATCTGAAATAACATTAGAAGAAAATATTTTTCAAGAATCTCATTTTAATATAATAAATGTAAATATTGTGGATACAACTTAGTAGTGGATATTAGCATTTGGACCCTTCTTTAGGATGGATCCAAGTCTTAAAAAGGAGCAGGAGCTAGTGGTTTACTAGTTGATCCCTAGGGAAAACACAATTTCATATGTTGTAGACTAGAATTGAATGTACAAATAATCTTGTAGAGTATGAAGCACTTGTATGGGTCCTTCAAAAATCATAAATTTAAATGATAGGAATTTAAAATGTTTTGGAGGTTCTAAAATCATTCCAAGACAAATATAAATATAATTCGTTGTAATTATCCTCATTTAAAAAACTATCAATGAGAAGTGTTAAGATTAATTGAAAACTTTGAAACCTTCATTATCTCCACATGTATTAATTTGTGTGCCCAGTAATGTATTAATTTGTGTGCCCAGTATAAGCATGTGACATAGCCTCCTCCACATATAAACCATTAGTATTTGCACCCCCATCGATTTTTTTTTTCATAATTATTACAAAATATAATTAAATACCAATTTATATATAACGTATGAAACAACTATCTTAATATTATTACATTTTTTTTTTCTAATTACAAAAGTTAGATAATATTTTCTATTCATAATCAAAATATAAAATAAATTTTACACATTTAAAAAAAACTGTTCTATGGCAATGGCATCACCAATCTAATCGAGATTTAACTTTGAATAACTACTTTAAACAAGGAAGGAATTCCATCTTGAATATTGGAAATTGATTTGAGATAACAAACTTTATAAGTGAAAGTGAACATCGATTACATGATTAAAATAATAGCAATCATGGGGGTAAAAGGGGTGGTTATTTGGCAAAGCAAAGTTAAGTTTAATTCCATGGTGCTATTTATCTAGCAATGATTACAGTAACAACCATAGGGGTAACAAAGATGCTTCATTGGAACACAATTTAATGTAATTATTTATTATATATATATATATATATATATATATATATATATATATATATTAGGAGGATAATTGGCAACGAGAATCATACAATCATGGCTGCCACTTAAAATCACATCGCGCTGCTAATGAAAACCCTCCTGGCTGGCATCATCCCCCGCAAACAATACACAATAATTACCACATGCTTACGCCTGACGGCCACCCACGAGGTTTGAACCAATGACCTTTACAAACGAGTGCCTTAATAGAACACTCAATCACTAACAAGCTTCCACTCCATGAGTTAATTATATTTATATATATATGTTATTATTTTTTATTTTTATTTATATTGATATATATTTATTATCTATTTTTTTAAGTAAGTGATAGTCTTTTTTCCATTTTAAATTCCCTTTAGTAAAAATTAATTTTGAGAGTGGGTGGTGATAGTGTTGGTGGTTGTGGTTGCTTGTATTATTATTTTTATTGTCGTTTTTGGTGGTTGTGGTTGTTGGTGGTTGGTTGGTTGTGTTGATGATGGTGGTTGGTTTTGGTGGTGTTTTTATTATATATCTTGCCCATTTTAACTATGGTCATGCTTTTTCCACTGTACGTTGTATGGTTTTATCTTATATTTCTCTTGTTTATTATTTTTTATATGTTTTTAAATTTTTAACTGTCATTCTTTAATTTATTATGTTTTTTTTTCTCCAATTTATCAGACATATGCTTTTTCTTTAATAAAGGAGAGATTTTGATCTATTCACATATGCATAGAAAATTCCTCCTTAAAGGAGAGGTTAACTCTACGGCTTTTGGCTAGCTCATCAAGTAATTATCAAAGGAACAAAGAGTAATATTCCTACAATTAAGTTGCTAGATCAAACAAAAAATACTTATTTTAGCTAGTTTGGATATGTTTAAAATGAAACACAAAAGTATGGAAAGAGAGGGTATGTAAGGGCTCCTTAGCCCCATGAAACTAACAAGAGCTAGTTCAAAACTTATTATGAAAAATATGGAAAAATGTAAACTTAAAGCTTGAGAGGTGAACTAGGAAAACCCATGCTTAAGCTTCCACCTTTAGAGAGATGGGGTGCTTGGGGTTGCTTCTAGCTTAATTCTTGGAGTCTTTCTCAATTATTCTTGAGTTCTCTAGAGCATGTCATGTTTTGAACCACCTTGTCTCTGAAGCATCCAAATAGAAGGCATATTTGTTATCAAAATAGTTGAATATTGTTTAAAATGTACAATAAAGTGGAATTATCTTATTGTCACAGTGTGCCCACATAGAGATATTCATCTCCTTGGTGTGCCAATGTAGGTCAACTATGAGCGAATATCATGTGACCTTGCTTCATAAGACCCTAGATTATGGCGCTGCCCTTTCTAGCTCCTTATCAATGCTATAATTGTTGGTAGCCATTCTCTTTTAGCAAACTTTCACTTTACTTCTGAATGGTAGAGGCCCTATGCCTAGTAGTGAAATGCCTAAGAGTTGACGGTTGGGCTACAAACTTCCCTTTTAGGCTTGGGATTTGGTCGTCTACCTTTTCCCAAGTTTTTGGGAAAGAGACTCTTGAATTTATTTTCTTTCTATTGGAAGCTATTTGCCTAAAAAATGAACAATTTTTTAATTTAACAAACAATAATAATTATTAAAACAATGATTCTCGAGTGCCTATTATCCCTCTTTTCCACAAGATGTTGACTAAAGTTGGTGCAAAAATGAATATATGAGTTGAATATATTAAGAGAATTAAAGAAAATATTTCAATTCTTGATGTATGTAAAATTGCTTCACAAAAAAATTGTTGTTAATTTATACTTCGAAAGAAAACAATGGTATACAACCTTCAAATGTTTCAAAAAATGTTACCGAAACAACAATGGATAATATCTATAATTTGACAATAAATGTTGCTCTCTTAGGAAAAGATCCAAGTTCCAGATTCCTTTTTTTTTAATTAACCTTTGATTTTTATAATAAAAATTGCATAATTTCTTGGTAGATTCATTGGATTCTAATTCCTTATTTGGTATGCACCAAACAAAATGCTAACCCAACAAAGTGTTTTACTCACATCTCTCAGATAGATAGATCAAAGGTTAAGGTCATGGGGGATTTAATTGATGTCTGAATATAGGTATCTCTAATCCCAAGGTTTTCATGGTTATTAATATTGTTATGATTGACATTCTTGAATATTATGGTTTATTTCTTAATAGATTTTGGTCTCACAAGATTCAAGGCTATTTGGCATCTTTGACATCCCTAGAATGGAAAACAAAATAAAATCATAATTGATCATGAATGATGTATGAAACACATTATGACAGATTTAGAAGTGGCTACTAAGCCATGTTTCTCTAAGGTTCCAAGTATGGGGAATTATTCTCTGATTCATATTTTGTAAATTGTATTTAGAGAATCCTCATGGTTCCCTTAAAAATTAACAATCAAGACCTTACAAGAAAATATTTTCAAGAATCTCATTTTAATATAATAAAATGTAAATATTGTGGATAAACTTAGTGGATATTAGCATTTGGACCCTTCTTTAGGATGGATCCAAGTCTTAAAAAGGAGCAGGAGCTAGTGGTTTACTAGTTGATCCCTAGGGAAAACACAATTTCATATGTTGTAGACTAGAATTGAATGTACAAATAATCTTGTAGAGTATGAAGCACTTGTATGGGTCCTTCAAAAATCATAAATTTAAATGATAATAATTTAAAATGTTTTGGAGGTTCTAAAATCATTCCAAGACAAATATAAATATAATTCGTTGTAATTATCCTCATTTAAAAAACTATCAATGAGAAGTGTTAAGATTAATTGAAAACTTTGAAACCTTCATTACCGCTACATGTATTAATTTGTGTGCCCAGTATAAGCATGTGACATAGCCTCCTCCACATATAAACCATTAGTATTTGCACCCCCATCGATTTTTTTTTTCATAATTATTACAAAATATAATTAAATACCAATTTATATATAACGTATGAAACAACTATCTTAATATTATTACAATTTTTTTTTCTAATTACAAAAGTTAGATAATATTTTCTATTCATAATCAAAATATAAAATAAATTTTACACATTTAAAACAAACTGTTCTATGGCAATGGCATCACCAGTCTAATCGAGATTTAACTTTGAATAACTGCTTTAAACAAGGAAGGAATTCCATCTTGAATATTGGAAATTGATTTGAGATAACAAACTTTATAAGTGAAAGTGAACATCGATTACACGATTAGAATAATAGCAATCATGGGGGTAACAAGGGTGGTTAATTGGAAAAGCAAAGTTAAGTTTAATTCCATGGTGCTATTTATCTAGCAATGATTACAATAACAACCATAGGGGTAACAAAGATGCTTCATTGGAACACAATTTAATGTATTTATTTATTTTATTAATATATATATATATATATATATATATATATATATATATATATATATATATATATATATATATATATATATATATATATATATATATATATATATATAATAATAAAATAATAAACAAAAAAATAATAAACCAATGTTGTTTATATTTATATATATATGTTATTATTTTTTATTTATATTTATATTGATATATATTTATTATCTATTTTTTTAAGTAAATGATAGTCTTTTTTCCATTTTAAATTCCCTTTAGTAAAAATTAATTTTGAGAGTGGGTGATGATAGTGTTGGTGGTTGTGGTTGCTTGTATTATTTTTTTTATTGTCGTTTTTGGTGGTTGTGGTTGTTGGTGGTTGGTTGGTTGTGTTGATGATGGTGGTTGGTTTTGGTGGTGTTTTTATTATATATCTTGCCCATTTTAACTCTGGTCATGCTTTTTCCACTGTACGTTGTATGGTTTTATCTTATATTTCTCTTGTTTATTATTTTTTATATGTTTTTAAATTTTTAATCTTGTCATTTCAATTATTGTTAAGTTTTTTTTTTCTCCACTACATTGTATATGCTTTTTCTTTAATAAAAAGGAGAGATTTGATCTATTCACATATGCATAGAAAATTCCTCTTAAAGTGAGAGGTTAACTCTACAAAGCTTGGCTATCTCATCAAGTAATTATCAATGAAACAAAGAGCATTGTTCTTGACAATTAAGTTGCTAGACTCAAACAAAAAATACTTATATTTTAGCTAGTTTGGATATGTTTAAAAATAAAAAACACATAAAAAGTATGGAAAGAGAGGGTGGCATGGGTGGGCTCCTTAGCCCCATGAAACTAACAAGAGCTAGTTCAAAACTTATTATGACAAATATGGAAAAATGTAAACTTAAAGCTTGAGAGGTGAACTAGTAGGGAAAACCCATGCTAAGCTTCCACCTTTAGAGATAAGGGTGCTCGGGGTTGCTTCTAGCTTAATTGGAGTCTTCAACAATTATTCCTTGAGTTCTCTAGAGCATGTCATGTTTTGAACCACCTTGTCTCAAGTACCCAAATAGGAGGTATATTTGTTATCAAAATAGTTGAATATTGTTTAAAATGTACAATAAAGTGGAATTATCTTATTGTCACAGTGTGCCCACATAGAGATATTCATCTCCTTGGTGTGCCAATGTAGGTCAACTATGAGCGAATATCATGTGACCTTGCTTCATAAGACCCTAGATTATGGCGCTGCCCTTTCTAGCTCCTTATCAATGCTATAATTGTTGGTAGCCATTCTCTTTTAGCAAACTTTCACTTTACTTCTGAATGGTAGAGGCCCTATGCCTAGTAGTGAAATGCCTAAGAGTTGACGGTTGGGCTAAAAATTTCTCTTTTTAGGCTTGGGGATTTGGTCGTCTACCTTTTGCCAAGTTTTTGGGAAAGATACTCTTGAATTTATTTTCTTTCTATTGGAAGCTATTTGCCTAAAAAATGAACAATTTTTTAATTTAACAAACAATAATCATTATTAAAACAATGATTCTCGAGTGCCTATTATCCCTCTTTTCCACAAGATGTTGACTAAAGTTGGTGCAACAATGAATATATGAGTTGAATATATTAAGAGAATTAAAGAAAATATTTCAATTCTTGATGTATGTAAAATTGCTTCACAAAAAAATTGTTGTTAATTTATACTTCGAAAGAAAACAATGGTATACAACCTTCAAATGTTTCAAAAAATGTTACCGAAACAACAATGGATAATATCTATAATTTGACAATAAATGTTGCTCTCTTAGGAAAAGATCCAAGTTCCAGATTCCTTTTTTTTTAATTAACCTTTGATTTTTATAATAAAAATTGCATAATTTCTTGGTAGATTCATTGGATTCTAATTCCTTATTTGGTATGCACCAAACAAAATGCTAACCCAACAAAGTGTTTTACTCACATCTCTCAGATAGATAGATCAAAGGTTAAGGTCATGGGGGATTTAATTGATGTCTGAATATAGGTATCTCTAATCCCAAGGTTTTCATGGTTATTAATATTGTTATGATTGACATTCTTGAATATTATGGTTTATTTCTTAATAGATTTTGGTCTCACAAGATTCAAGGCTATTTGGCATCTTTGACATCCCTAGAATGGAAAACAAAATAAAATCATAATTGATCATGAATGATGTATGAAACACATTATGACAGATTTAGAAGTGGCTACTAAGCCATGTTTCTCTAAGGTTCCAAGTATAGGGAATTATTCTCTTGATTCATATTTTGTAAATTTTATTGTAGAATCCTCGCTTATTCCCGAAAAATTAACAATCTGAAGACCTTTACAAGAAAATATTTTTCAAGAATCTCATTTTAATATAATAAATGTAAATATTGTGGATAAAACTTAGTAGTGGATATTAGCATTTGGACCCTTCTTTAGGATGGATCCAAGTCTTAAAAAGGAGCAGGAGCTAGTGGTTTACTAGTTGATCCCTAGGGAAAACACAATTTCATATGTTGTAGACTAGAATTGAATGTACAAATAATCTTGTAGAGTATGAAGCACTTGTATGGGTCCTTCAAAAATCATAAATTTAAATGATAAGAACTTAAAATGTTTTGGAGGTTCTAAAATCATTCCAAGACAAATATAAATATAATTCGTTTTAATTATCCTCATTTAAAAAACTATCAATGAGAAGTGTTAAGATTAATTGAAAACTTTGAAACCTTCATTATCGCTACATGTATTAATTTGTGTGCCCAGTATAAGCATGTGACATAGCCTCCTCCACATATAAACCATTAGTATTTGCACCCCCATCGATTTTTTTTTTCATAATTATTACAAAATATAATTAAATACCAATTTATATATAACGTATGAAACAACTATCTTAATATTATTACATTTTTTTTTTCTAATTACAAAAGTTAGATAATATTTTCTATTCATAATCAAAATATAAAATAAATTTTACACATTTAAAACAAACTATTCTATGGCAATGGCATCACCAATCTAATTGAGATTTAACTTTTGAATAACTACTTTTAAACAAGAAGGAATCAATCTGAATATTGGAAATTGATTTGAGATAACAAACTTTATAAGTGAAAGGAACATCGATTACACGATTAGAATTAATAGCAATCATGAAGGTAACAAGGGTGGTTAATTACAAAGCAGTTAAGTTTAATTCCATGGTGCTATTATCTAGCAATGATTACAAGAGTAACCATAGGGGTAACAAAGATGCTTCATTGAACACAATTTAATGTATTTATTTATTTTATTAATATATATATATATATATATATATATATATATATATATATATATATATATATATATATATATATATATATATATATATTAGGAGGAGAATTGGCAACGAGAATCATAGAATCATGGCTGCCACTTAAAATCACATCGCGCTGCTAATGAAAACCCTCCTGGCTGGCATCATCCCCCGCAAACAATACACAATAATTACCACATGCTTACGCCTGACGGCCACCCACGAGGTTTGAACCAATGACCTTTACAAACGAGTGCCTTAATAGAACACTCAATCACTAACAAGCTGCCACTCCATGAGTTAATTATATTTATATATATATGTTATTATTTTTTATTTATATTTATATTGATATATATTTATTATCTATTTTTTTAAGTAAATGATAGTCTTTTTTCCATTTTAAATTCCCTTTAGTAAAAATTAATTTTGAGAGTGGGTGATGATAGTGTTGGTGGTTGTGGTTGCTTGTATTATTTTTTTTATTGTCGTTTTTGGTGGTTGTGGTTGTTGGTGGTTGGTTGGTTGTGTTGATGATGGTGGTTGGTTTTGGTGGTGTTTTTATTATATATCTTGCCCATTTTAACTCTGGTCATGCTTTTTCCACTGTACGTTGTATGGTTTTATCTTATATTTCTCTTGTTTATTATTTTTTATATGTTTTTAAATTTTTAATCTTGTCATTTCAATTATTGTTAAGTTTTTTTTTTCTCCACTACATTGTATATGCTTTTTCTTTAATAAAAAGGAGAGATTTGATCTATTCACATATGCATAGAAAATTCCTCTTAAAGTGAGAGGTTAACTCTACAAAGCTTGGCTATCTCATCAAGTAATTATCAATGAAACAAAGAGCATTGTTCTTGACAATTAAGTTGCTAGACTCAAACAAAAAATACTTATATTTTAGCTAGTTTGGATATTTTAAAAAATAAAACACATAAAAGTATGGAAAGAGAGGGTGGCATGGGTGGGCTCCTTGGCTCCATGAAACTAACAAGAGTTGGTTCAAAACTAAGTTAAGGACAAATGTTGGAAAAATGTAAACTTAGCTTGAGAGGTGAACTAGGAAACCCGATATATAAGCTTCCACCTTTAGAGAGATGGGGTGCTTGGGTTGCTCTAGCTTAATTTTGGAGTCTTTCTCAATTATTCTTGAGTTCTCTAGGAGCATGTCATGTTTTGAACCACCTGTTCTCAAGCATCCAAATAGAGGCATATTTGTTATCAAAATAAATAATATTGTTTAAAATGTACAATAAAGTGAATTATCTTATTGTCACATGAAAGCTCTACATAGAGATAATGGTCTCCTCGTGTGCCATCAGAGGTCAACCAATAGCTGCACATCATGTGACTCGTCTGCATAAGACCCTAGATTATGGCGCTGCCCTTTCTAGCTCCTTATCAATGCTATAATTGTTGGTAGCCATTCTCTTTTAGCAAACTTTCACTTTACTTCTGAATGGTAGAGGCCCTATGCCTAGTAGTGAAATGCCTAAGAGTTGATGGTTGGGCTACAAAATTCTCTTTTTAGGCTTGGGGATTTGGTCGTCTACCTTTTCCCAAGTTTTTGGGAAAGATACTCTTGAATTTATTTTCTTTCTATTGGAAGCTATTTGCCTAAAAAATGAACAATTTTTTAATTTAACAAACAACAATCATTATTAAAACAATGATTCTCGAGTGCCTATTATCCCTCTTTTCTACAAGATGTTGACTCAAGTTGGTGCAACAATGAATATATGAGTTGAATATATTAAGAGAATTAAAGAAAATATTTCAATTCTTGATGTATGTAAAATTGCTTCACAAAAAAATTGTTGTTAATTTATACTTCGAAAGAAAACAATGGTATACAACCTTCAAATGTTTCAAAAAATGTTACCGAAACAACAATGGATAATATCTATAATTTGACAATAAATGTTGCTCTCTTAGGAAAAGATCCAAGTTCCAGATTCCTTTTTTTTTAATTAACCTTTGATTTTTATAATAAAAATTGCATAATTTCTTGGTAGATTCATTGGATTCTAATTCCTTATTTGGTATGCACCAAACAAAATGCTAACCCAACAAAGTGTTTTACTCACATCTCTCAGATAGATAGATCAAAGGTTAAGGTCACGGGGGATTTAATTGATGTCTAAATATAGGTATCTCTAATTCCAAGGTTTACATGGTTATTAATATTGTTATGATTGACATTCTTGAATATTATGGTTTATTTCTTAATAGAGTTTGGTCTCACAAGATTCAAGGCTATTTTGCATCTTTGACATCCCTAGAATGGAAAACAAAATAAAATCACAATTGATCATGAATGATGTATGAAACACATTATGACAGATTTAGAAGTGGCTACTAAGCCATGTTTCTCTAAGGTTCCAAGTATAGGGAATTATGCTCTTGATTCATATTTTGTAAATTTTATTGTAGAATCCTCGCTTATTCCCGAAAAATTAACAATCTGAAATAACATTACAAGAAAATATTTTTCAAGAATCTCATTTTAATATAATAAATGTAAATATTGTGGATAAAACTTAGTAGTGGATATTAGCATTTGGACCCTTCTTTAGGATGGATCCAAGTCTTAAAAAGGAGCAGAGCAGTATTGGTCCAGTTGATCCCTAGGGAAAAACACAATTTCATATGTTGTAGACTAGAATTGAATGTAAATAATCTTGTAGAGTAAGGAAGCACTGTATGGGTCCTTCAAAATCATAAATTTAAATGATAAGAACTTAAAATGTTTGGAGGTTCTAAAATCATTCCAAGACAAAATATAAATATAATTCGTTTTAATTATCTCATTAAAAACTATCAATGAGAAGTGTTAAGATTAATTGAAAACTTTGAAACCTTCATTATCGCTGTTATAAAGCACTCAGGTGCTCAAAAGATAAGCATGCATACAGCTCCTCCACATATAAACCATTAGTATTTGCACCCCATCGATTTTTTTTTTCATAATTATTACAAAATATAATTAAATACCAATTTATATATAACGTATGAAACAACTATCTTAATATTATTACATTTTTTTTTTCTAATTACAAAAGTTAGATAATATTTTCTATTCATAATCAAAATATAAAATAAATTTTACACATTTAAAACAAACTATTCTATGGCAATGGCATCACCAATCTAATCGAGATTTAACTTTGAATAACTACTTTAAACAAGGAAGGAATTCCATCTTGAATATTGGAAATTGATTTGAGATAACAAACTTTATAAGTGAAAGTGAACATCGATTACACGATTAGAATAATAGCAATCATGGCGGTAACAAGGGTGGTTAATTGGCAAAGCAAAGTTAAGTTTAATTCCATGGTGCTATTTATCTAGCAATGATTACAGTAACAACCATAGGGGTAACAAAGATGCTTCATTGGAACACAATTTAATGTATTTATTTATTTTATTAATATATATATATATATATATATATATATATATATATATATATATATTTATTATATATATATATATATATATATATATATATATATATATATATTAGGAGGAGAATTGGCAACGAGAATCATACAATCATGGCTGCCACTTAAAATCACATCGCGCTGGTAATGAAAACCCTCCTGGCTGGCATCATCCCCCGCAAACAATACACAATAATTTCCACATGCTTACGCCTGACGGCCACCCGCGAGGTTTGAACCAATGACCTTTACAAACGAGTGCCTTAACAGAACACTCAATCACCAACAAGCTGCCAAATTATATATATATATATATATATATATATATATATATATATATATATATATATATATATATATATATATATATATATGTTATTATTTTTATTTATATTTATATTGATATATATTTATTATCTATTTTTTTTAAGTAAATGATAGTCTTTTTTCCATTTTAAATTCCATTTAGTAAAAATTAATTTTGAGAGTGGGTGGTGATAAGGTTGGTGGTCATGGGTTGCTTGCATTATTTTTTTTATTGTCGTTTTTGGTGGTTGTGGTTGTTGGTGGTTGGTTGGTTGTGTTGATGATGGTGGTTGGTTTTGGTGGTGTTTTTATTATATATCTTGCCCATTTTAACTATGGTCATGCTTTTTCCACTGTACGTTGTATGGTTTTATCTTATATTTCTCTTGTTTATTATTTTTTATATGTTTTTAAATTTTTAATCTTGTCATTTCAATTATTGTTAAGTTTTTTTTTTCTCCACTACATTGTATATGCTTTTTCTTTAATAAAAAGGAGAGATTTGATCTATTCACATATGCATAGAAAATTCCTCTTAAAGTGAGAGGTTAACTCTACGAAGCTTGGCTAGCTCATCAAGTAATTATCAATGAAACAAAGAGCATTGTTCTTGACAATTAAGTTGCTAGACTCAAACAAAAAATACTTATATTTTAGCTAGTTTGGATATTTTTAAAAATAAAAAACACATAAAAAGTATGGAAAGAGAGGGTGGCATGGGTGGGCTCCTTGGCCCCATGAAACTAACAAGAGCTGGTTCAAAACTTATTATGACAAATATGGAAAAATGTAAACTTAAAGCTTGAGAGGTGAACTAGGAAAACCCATGCTTAAGCTTCCACCTTTAGAGAGATGGGGTGCTTGGGGTTGCTTCTAGCTTAATTCTTGGAGTCTTCCTCAATTATTCTTGAGTTCTCTAGAGCATGTCATGTTTTGAACCACCTTGTCTCTGAAGCATCCAAATAGGAGGCATATTTGTTATCAAAATAGTTGAATATTGTTTAAAATGTACAATAAAGTGGAATTATCTTATTGTCACAGTGTGCCCACATAGAGATATTCATCTCCTTGGTGTGCCATTGTAGGTCAACTATGAGCGAATATCATGTGACCTTGCTTCATAAGACCCTAGATTATGGCGCTGCCCTTTCTAGCTCCTTATCAATGCTATAATTGTTGGTAGCCATTCTCTTTTAGCAAACTTTCACTTTACTTCTGAATGGTAGAGGCCCTATGCCTAGTAGTGAAATGCCTAAGAGTTGATGGTTGGGCTACAAAATTCTCTTTTTAGGCTTGGGGATTTGGTCGTCTACCTTTTCCCAAGTTTTTGGGAAAGATACTCTTGAATTTATTTTCTTTCTATTGGAAGCTATTTGCCTAAAAAATGAACAATTTTTTAATTTAACAAACAACAATCATTATTAAAACAATGATTCTCGAGTGCCTATTATCCCTCTTTTCTACAAGATGTTGACTCAAGTTGGTGCAACAATGAATATATGAGTTGAATATATTAAGAGAATTAAAGAAAATATTTCACCTCTTTTTTTATGTATGTAAAATTGCTTCAAAAATTGTTGTTAATTTATACTTTAAAGAAATAATGTATATACAACCCTTCAAATGTTTCAAAAATGTTACCTAAACAACAATGATAATATCTATAATTTGACAATAAATGTTGCTCTTTTAGGAAAAGATCCAAGTTCCGTGACTTTTTTAATTAACCTTTAATTTTATAATAAAAATTGCATACTTTCGGTAGATTCATTTGATTCTAATTCCTTATTTGGTATGCACCAAACAAAATGCTAACCCAACAAAGTGTTTTACCTACATCTCTCAGACAGATAGATCAAAGGTTAAGGCTTCCACTGGGGATTTAATTGATGTCCTAATATATATATAGGTATCTCTAATCCCAAGGTTTACATGGTTATTAATACTGTTATGATTGACATTCTTGAATATTAGTGGTTTATTTCTTAATAGAGTTTGGTCTCACAAGATTCAAGGCTATTTTGCATCTTTGACATCCCTAGAATGGAAAACAAAATAAAATCATAATTGATCATGAATGATGTATGAAACACATTATGACAGATTTAGAAGTGGCTACTAAGCCATGTTTCTCTAAGGTTCAAAGTATAGGGAATTATGCTCTTGATTCATATTTTGTAAATTTTATTGTAGAATCCTCGCTTATTCCCGAAAAATTAACAATCTGAAATAACATTACAAGAAAATATTTTTCAAGAATCTCATTTTAATATAATAAATGTAAATATTGTGGATAAAACTTAGTAGTGGATATTAGCATTTGGACCCTTCTTTAGGATGGATCCAAGTCTTAAAAAGGAGCAGGAGCTAGTGGTTTACTAGTTGATCCCTAGGGAAAACACAATTTCATATGTTGTAGACTAGAATTGAATGTACAAATAATCTTGTAGAGTATGAAGCACTTGTATGGGTCCTTCAAAAATCATAAATTTAAATGATAAGAATTTAAAATGTTTTGGAGGTTCTAAAATCATTCCAAGGCAAATATAAATATAATTCGTTGTAATTATCCTCATTTAAAAAACTATCAATGAGAAGTGTTAAGATTAATTGAAAACTTTGAAACCTTCATTATCGCTACTATTACTCAAACTAAAAATACAATAATAGACTCATTATCTAATGCCGCCTACTGATTAGATTAGAAGATTATAGAGGAAAATCATTTTTCCGTTGAGTTGTTTATAATCCTTCACTCGATAATTATCATCATTTGGAGAGTTTTTTAAGGTGGCAAACAAATTATATAATTTATTAATAACCAAGATAATTTGAAATATATTAGAATGTTCGATTATGAATAACAAAATAAAGCACTAAAAATTTGTAAGGAAGGATTGGATAATCTAATGGCTAGTAATATCCCAAATGATGTGGTCATCTTAAAAAAATATTTCCCACTTTGAAAAAAACCTTGAACATAAATTCAAGAAATCATCCAATCTCAAAATTCATAGCTTAATCGTAGGTGATGAGATGAATAATTTTGAAACCACTGAAAATTTAAAAAATGTGAATATTAGGACACATTCCCAAGAACAAAAACATACATAGCTAAAACATTCCTAGAAATATCAAGATGTGTTTGCATGGACATATGATGATATAATTCGAATATAAGTAGATTATTCGACATAAAATTCAAATAAGGAAGGATGCCAATATTTCAACAAAAAATATCAAAGATCCAGTTTCCTTTGGAACCCCAAGCACTTAAAGAACGGAAAAAAATACCTCATGCCAACATCAATTTTTAATTTCAACATTTTGCTTCAATTGCAAACATAGTTCTCGTTGTTGAAATATTGAGAGGGGTTATCCGGACTTATGCAGGAACGTAATAAAATACATAAATACACATAAACACAGAGATTCAGTAGAAATAAAACTTCATTTCATTAATATCACATAACTGAAATATGCTTACACACATAATGGAAATAAACAAGCTAGGGCGCTGGTAGCTTATCTCTGAGAAGAGATGTGGTGGCTACATTAAGCCTATGAAATATGTTACAATGAGGCTCGAAGGCATATTTATTATTGATAAATAATGGAAAACACTAACATCCAAAAACATAACCCTAGGAGATGAAACGACAAACTATGGGCCTCATTGGGGTAAATTGGTACATCAATTTCTCGGGGTCGTAACTTTGGCATACAATCTCCATTTGATGCACATGATAACTCATTAGAAAGATCTATTTGAGGACCACAACCGATGATGACGAATGTAGAGTCTTCATCTCACATTTTTTGGGATGGATATTTCTCAAAAAAAGTCGTTTAGGGTCTCAAAACGGCTTTGGAAGTTTAGGACCCAAAAAAAACTAAAAATAGTAAATTGTGCTACAATTAAGGAAACTGAAAAACTAAAAGAAACAATGGTGGGGCCCCAAGTGGAATAGGCAGATGGTCACCAGTATACACCTGGATCATTCCTCCCCCTTTAGGAAGCAATGGTCCACATTGCGTTGAGTTCCTCCATGAGATGAGGAAACTTCTGCTGAACTTGGTCCTTGGTGAGCCACTTGCCTTGGTGCAGGAGTTGGCCAACTTTGACAACCCGATACAATGGGATCTTCTACTGGAGAGTGTTCTTGATTTACGTGTCCATGATATGATTTGTAGTGGTCTATTCCATGCAGTCCGGGTTTAACTCTGTTGGTAGAAGGAAGGCTTGACATGTAATCCATGGAGATGGATTCCCAAGGTCGACTAGGGGTAGGCAGCAGAGTATAGAGGCCTTGCTTCTTGATGGTCGGTTTGGTAATGGTACAGACAATGCAGGATCTGATGTACTTCCCAACATTCGGTCGAAGGTTTGGCCAATAGAAATACTTCTGTAGTACTGCCACTTTTTCTTGACCCCGAAATGCCCAACAACCCGATTGTAGTGCGCTTCCGAAATCATCTTGGCACACTCGCTTGAAGGAACACAAAGGTGTCCCAGGTGATAGAAAAATCCATCCTGGAGGTGAAAATTTGGGACTTGTTTACCCTCCAAGAGCGTCTTGTATGTGTGGCCAAATTCGGAATCGCTCTTGTAGAGAAGTGGTCAATCAGAAGTCTCGTGCCTACAAGAGTTGAGCACAGTAGTTAGCACCATGATTGATGGTCGAATGAGGCAGTTTGCAACATTATTGGTGCTTCCCTTCTTTTACTTGGTGTTCAAATGAAACTTTTGCAGATATGTGGACCACTTCTGACGGAAATCATTCTGCAACTTCCCTTGTGTTTGTATGAAATGAAGGGGTCGGTGGTTCGTGTGGATGACCGTTTCCTTCCCTAAAATGTAATGCTTCCATTGTTGGAAAGCTTGCACAATGGAATACATCTCTTTGTCATAAGTGGGATACTTCCTGATTGTGTCAGATAGTGTCTCACTGTGATATGCCACTGGATGCCCCTGTTGAGTAAGAACTACCCCAATAGCATAGTCAAAGGAATGTGTCTCGATCTCAAATGGTTGTGGCAAGTCTGGTAATGTGAGCAATAGGGTAGAGCAGAGGTGATGTTTCAACTTGATGGACTCCTTCTGTTGAGATTCAGACCAACATAATTTTTCTTTCTCTCCTCCCTTGGTGACTTGGCTCAAGGGCCAAGTGATATGAGAGAATCCAAACACGAACTTGCAGTAGAAATTGACAAGACCCAGAAAGCTGCAGAGCTCTGTTAGAGTGGTTGGGGCTAGCTAATATTGAATGAATTGGATCTTGGCTAGATCCACATGAACCCCCATTCATCAATAATGTATCCCAGATACTGAACTTGGGTCATGCCAAAAGTGCATTTTTCCAAATTGGGACACAACTTGTGTTGTCGCAGTGTTTGGAGGACCTATTCGATGTGGTGGAGGTGCTCTTCCCAATTTTGGCTAAAGATTAGGATGTCATCCAAGTACACTACTACAAATGAGTTGGTGAATTGCTGCAAGATGTCGTCCATCAACCTCATGAAGGTTGCATGAGCATTCGTCAACCCGAAAGGCGTGAACAACCATTCAAAAAGGCCCTTCTTGGCTTTGAAGGCAATCTTCCACACATCAGAGGGTTTGATTGGTACCTGGAGATACCCGAACTTCAAGTCGATCTTGATGAAATATCCCCCCCCCCTTGAGTTGGTCCAAAAGGTCATTAATCTGTGGGATCAGGTACCTATTCCATACAGTGATCTTGTTCAACGCCCGATAGTCAATATAGAGTCTCCATGTCCCATCCTTCTTTTGCACCAACATGATTGAGCTCCCACAGGGCGATGAACTTGGTTGGATGTGAACTTTCTACAACAACTCCTAAATCTTCCTCTTGATTTCTTCATTCTCCAGAACAGAGTGCCGATAGATTGGTCCATTGGGTAGTGACACACCAGGGTCAGATCGATGGGGTGCTTGACCTGATAGTGCAGAGGCACCCCTACGGGTGAGGTGAAGATGTCCTCGTAGCCCTCCACAACCTTGTCCATCTGTTGTTGTCGTGCACAAGAGCTCTGTCTAAAGGTCGTGGCTATAATTTTACTCTTGCCCCGAGGGCAGATTACCAAGAATTTTTTTTTCCCAGCTTTAGAAATGACCTTATTGCATTGTTTTGCAGTAACTGAAGAGATGGCGGCAGGCGGTGCTACCTCCGGTATCCTGTACAACTTATTTCCCAAAGTAACAATAATAGTGCGAGGCTGAGACTCATACAAAACATGTCACTTCCACAAGTATGGTTGGCATAATAATAAATCAGAAACATCAAGAGGAGAAATGTCACATAATACCTCATCTATGAAGGGCTTGATGCTGTAGGGAAGGCGACATTGTTGGCTGACGCAGAGATCTCGTCCTTGGTGAAGCCACCTAATGGTGTATGACTGTGGGTGTGATGTGGTCAACAAGCCCAACCGCTTCACGAAATTTACTGAAATGAGGTTCTTTTGGCTCTCGATGTCAACAATGAACTGTAGTGGGGAACCCTATACCCACATCTAGGAATGGAAGAGGCGCTCCCCCTCCTCTAGATCTTTCGGTTCCTCCTTCTAGATCTTCCTGGTGGAAATAGTGGCGTTGGGCTCTGCATCAATAATCTGCTTCCCTTTATCATTCCCCTTGTTAGGTTTTGATTTAGAGTCAGCGCATGCATCTGATTCAGAAGCCTTCAACTCAACCACCAGTGACTGCTTGGCTCAACACTCACTTGTGTTGTGAGTGGAGCTCTTTTGGAACTCACACCACTTTCCTGTGTCCTTCTTTGGCTTCGTAGTGTTTTTATTTTCTTGCAACTTTGGCAGGTTATCCTGGGCCGCCCTGCCTTGTCTTGTCTTTTGTTATGTGGTTTTAGGGTACCTTTCCCTTGCTTCTGATTCAAAGATCCAAAGTCTCACTTCTTCTGTTTGAACTTCCGCTCAATCTTGGTAGCATACCAATATGCTACGCCAAGTGAGGAGATGTCGAGGACTCCATTTCCTCTTGAATGTATATGTGAAGAAAACTGCGGTACTTCAACACTAAATGTTTCTCCAAATATTATATGCCCAATTTTGTGCATAGGGTATGTAATAGATTTGTCAGATCATGCACATCTTGATCCCTTTGCTGCCGCAGTGTAGTCCATTGTATGTACTTGTCCTCATATCTCCCCACGAGATAATATTGTTCCTTGATGGCATCTCAAAAATAATTCCAAGTGGGTGCAGCTGAAAATAGAGAGGGTTCCATCTCTTCCTTTTGCTCACAGTAAGTTTCCCACCAGTCCTTGACATGGGGGGTGAATTTGAGGAGTGAAAAAGTGATATTTTCCTGTTTGGAATAGTCATGAGCCAAGAAATACCCTTCTAATAGATTCAACCATATATCTATGGCATCTGCATCTATTTGGCCCTCAAATATGGGAATGTCAAAGTTTACTTGTACCTTAAAATATGTTGCGCCTCTAGAGTGGCTGCTGAATACAGATGCGCCGCTGGTGGGAAGTTGTTGAAGGATCTGGGAAAATTTATCCATCATCACGTTCATTTGTTTCTTGAGGGCCTCCTCGAGCAATATTTTGATAGGATCTCCTACTCCCTCATCTCTCTTTTCTTCCCCCATGGGCGACCGTCAGAGTTTGCGAGGCTAATCTTGCAAAGGTTCAACCAGATCGAGCCCTAACTCCTTATACCCCGACCTCGTTGGGGACATGCAAAGAAGGATTGAGAAAGAGAAGACTGCTCTGATACCACTGATCCAGAATTATTCAGGAACATAATAAAATACATAAATACACATAAACACAGAGATCCAGCAGAAATAAGACTTCATTTCATTAATATCACATAACTGAAATATGCTTACAAACTGAATGGAAATAAACTAGCTTGGGTGTCGGTATCTTATCTTTGAGAGGAGATGTGGCGGCTACAAGCCTCTGAAATGTGTCACAATGAGGCTTGAAGGCCTCTTTCTTATTAAGAAACAATGGAAAACCCTAACATCCAAAAACCTAACCCTAGGAGATGAAACACCAAACTATGGGCCCCGTTGGGGTAAAGTGGTACATCAATTTCTTGGGGTCGTAAATTTGGCATACGAACTCAGTTTGACACACATGATACCTCATTAGAAATATCTATCCGAGGACTGCAATTGCTGAAAACAGATTTCAAGTCTTCATATCATAATCATCTACATGGAGATTTCCCAAAAAATGTCGTTTAGGGCCTCAAAACGACTCCAGAAGTTTAGGACCTGAAAAACTGCTAAAAATAGTGAACTCTACTACAATTAAGGAAGCTGAAAAACTGAAAGAGACAATGGTGGGGCCCCAAGTGGAATAGGCGGGTGGCCAAAAATATCCACATGGATCAAGGGGGGTGAATCAATATTTCATTTAATTGTTATAATTAATGCCATTTAAGATCATTCAAAATTACAACTAGAAAGTAAATAATAGAAATTTTATTAAGAATAGATGAGGACACCAATCCTATTTTTACATTAAATTGCGTACAAAAATGTTGAGGGCTCCAACCCTAGATGAAGACACTAATCTCCAATCCACTAGGCTCCTACCTGTACTTTTCCATACACCGAATTGGACTTCACGAGGCTCCAACCTCTAGGGATCCAACCCCCCAACTTCCAACTTAGTTAACAAAATATATAAATGAATTAATTTCAAAAACTTTGGGACTTCCTTCAGTATTCAAACAGTTGCTCCATAAGACTGCCAAAGGCTCCTAATTTTTTCCACTGTCTAAGATATGAATAGGAGCGTTATTCAATGTAAAAAGCTTCAAGTTTTTCACTATTATAGGCTCCAATTTCTTCACTATTAAAGCCTCCAAGTTCCTCACTGTTCAAAGCTCCAAGTTCTTCACTATTCAAGGCCACAAGTTCTTCACTGTTCAAGGCCTCAATGCTTGTATATTCCTTCCAAATTTACACTGTCCAAGAGTATCCAGAGTTTAAAAGTGCCAAGTCTGAAGAGTCACACATGTAAGCTCCAAAATTCTGCTACAGATCCGAGCTACAATAGGTCATAGCCTCCACAAATTGAGTCACAACAAGTCCGAGCCTCCATAAGTGACTATCCATGGGTCTAGATTTATCAGTATTGTGATCACAAGTCTGAGTTCTAAAACTGGGCCTCCATAGGTCAAGTCTGAGCCCTCCATAGGTGAATTTCGATAGATCCACAGTTATCACATGTTTGAGTTATAGTCCGAGCTCCACAGGCTTGCAAATCCGAGACACCACAGGTTTATAATTCCAATCCTCCACATGTTAATAATTCGAGCCTCCACATGCCAATGATTCAAGCCACCACAGGTTCATAATTTTTATCCTCCATAGGCTAATAATTCGAGCCACCACAGGTCTGAGATATAACCAATCACAGTTAGAAGGCTTCACCAAATCTTGTCCTATTTAGGCCTTCTAGTTCATGAGTTAATGTGACCTATTTTCATTCTTCTCTGTTCCCGTGGTTATATTCAATGAGTTGGATGATGGAATGATGAGTTCAATATTATATTTATACATGTTTTGACCTTTTCAAAGAGCTACATCCATTTGAGGAGGAGCCAACTTTCACATCTAGGCTCATGTCAGATAGCATAAAAATTTATTATATTCTAAATTTTAAAATCATTTTCTCTCAGCCTATGAGGAGTTAGAAGGCGTGTAAGTGCTCGTTGGAAAGAGATCAATGTATTTTACGAGCCTATGCCAATTACATCCTTAATTAAGGTCATTTTACCATCAATAAAAATAATATTTGTGAACTTCCATCATTATTTCATCCATGGAAACCTTTAGGGTTTCATCATATATTATTCCATAAGAATGTCTTCCATGGTAGCCTTTATGGTTTCATCATATGCTAGGCTCCTTCTTCATAGACTTAGGGCTCCAAGTGTGTTCTTCATTTATCAGGATTATATCATCTTCAACAAGGCTAGGGCTTCATCATATTTTCCAGCCAACATTCATTAATGCACCATTATCTTCATCAATGTTCATATTGACATCAATGATAATTTTGACCAACAATCTCCCCTTTTGTCATTTATGGTAATATTCTCTCCTCTTCCAACATTTTCTACTGCTTTGACATCAATGGAAAATGGGGTGTCCAAGTATTCCCCCTATCAAGGTGATTCTTTTCATGCTGCTCCCCCTATCATGGTGCTCCTTCCCCTATCAATGTGTTGTCTTAATTTAATGCAAGAAAAATGAGCCCCATATTTGGCGAAGATATTCAAATGCCTCTCGTGGTAGGGGTTTTGTGAAAATATTTGCATTTTGTTCCTTTGTATTGACATATTACAATATGATATTTTGTTCTACAACTTTTTCTTGAACGAAATCATATTTGATTGGAATATGTTTTGTCTTTGAGTGCATTACTAGATTATTTGAAATATTGATGGCGTTGGTGTTGTCAAAATAGATAATTATTGGTTGATTAGTTTCTATGTTGACATCTTTCAGAGCTTCGTTCATCCACAATATTTGTGTACAACAATCTGCAACATCTATGTATTCAACTTCAGCTATGGAGAGAGATATAAATGATTATTTTTTGTTGAGCTAAGATATAATACAATCTCCCATGAAGAATGCATTTTCACTAGTAATTTTTCAATCGTCTATGCTTCCGGCCTAATAAGCATCAATGTAAGCTGTCAAAGTAAGAGTTGTGCTTTTGGGATACCATAGGCAAAAATTAGGAGTACCTTTCAAATATATGAGAATTCTTTTTACATCCATCAAATGGGATTCCTTAAAAGCTTATTGAAATCTTGCCACCATTCCTACTAATTGCATAATATCGAGTCGTGAAGAATTTAAGTATAAAAGAGCTCCAATTAATGATTTGTAAAGAGTTATGTCTATCTACATGGATTCATCATCTTTGGTTAATTTTCAATATGTAGTCATCACTGTGCTCACAACAATACATTCTTCCATCCCATATCTCTTAAGCATGTCTTTAATATATTTTGCTTGGGATATGAACATACCTGATTTAGATTGAATTAATTATAGTCCAAGGAAGTAATATAATTCGCCAATCATCGACATTTCAAATTCCTTAGACATATTTTGAGAAAATTCATGACTCATCTCATCATTGTTGCTGGAAAAATGTGATCATAAACATATACAAGGTGATTAGTAGTTTATCCTTGTCTATCTTCATGTAGATATTACTTCCAACCACCCCCATTTTGAAACCTTGTTGTTGTAGATAATGATCCAATATTGCGTACCAAGCCCTAGGAGCTTGTTTCAATCCATATAATGCCTTTTTAAATTTACAATGGAAATATTTTCCTTCTTCTAAATCAAACCCTTCCAGTTGCTCCATGTAAACTTCTTCCTTTAGATCACCATTTAGAAATGTTGATTTCATGTCAATTTGATAAAATTTGAAACCTTTTGAACAAGAAAATTCCAACAGCATTCTTATAGCTTCCAATCGAGCTACTAGGGAAAAATTTTCTTTAAATTCAATTCCTTCAATTTGTGAGTATCTTTTGCAAACAAATCTTGCCTTATTTCTAATGATCTGTCCATCTTCATTCATTTTGTTTTTGGTTAACCACTTGGTTCCAATAATATATACATACATACATACATACATACATACATACATACATACATACATACATACATACATACATACATACATACATACATACATACATACATACATACATATATATATATATATATATATATATATATATATATATATATATTGGACAAGGTACAAGTTCCCATGTTCCATCCTTCTCGATTTGAAACATTTCTTCTTCCATAGATTTCACCCAATGAGGGTCCTTACTGGCTTGAGAAAAATTTTCTGGTTCTACCATGGATAGTAAGGCAAAAACATTATTTCTTGGTGTATTTGTCATCCTTCTTCGGGTTTGTATTCCATCATTTACATTACCAATAATATGTTCTTCCAGATGGTGTTTTTGGATAAATTTTACTTTCAATGGAGTTTGAGATGGTTCCTTTTGAATTTATTGATCCTTTCCTTCCTTTGTTGTATCTTCTTCATATTCTTCAAGAATAGAATCTTCTTCGCGGACTTCAATTTCATTTTCTGGAAACACCTAGTCAATCTTCACATCAATGCTTTCTACTATCTTTCATAGTCGATTATTGTAGTAATTGTATCCTTTTTTCCTTGTAGAATATCTAAGAAATATTCCTTCATCAACACGAGAATCAATCTTTCCTGGTGAGCCATCATCGATATTCATATATCATTTACTTCCAAATACTAAAATATTTTACTAAAGCAAGTCTTCTTTTCCATAATTCGTATGGAGAAACTTGGCCTGAAAATCGGCTGCTAGTAACATTGTTCTCGCCATTTCTTGCATAGTTCTGTTTCTTCTTTCCATTACTCCATTTTTTTAGGAGCTCTAGCTACAAAAAATTCTCTTTTGATTCCATGTATTTTACAAAAATCATTGAATTCCTTTGAAGTAAATTCTCCTCCTCTATCTGTTCTAAGACACTTGATTTTTGATTATTTTTCATTTTCCACAAGAGATTTGAGATTATTAAAACATTCAAGAGCTTCAGATTTACATTTTATAAAGAATACCCACATCATTATAGTATAGTCATCTACAAATAAAGTAAAGTAACTTTGACCTTGTAGAGCTAGAGTTCTAGTTGGTCCACATAAATATGCATGCATGATTTCCAAAGGTTTTTATGTTGAGTATTCCTTAGTCTTGAAGTAAGTTCTAGTTTTCTTTCCATGTTGAAATGGGCCACATACTACTTGTTCCGGTTTTATAATTTTTGGAATGTCTCTTACTGCACTTGTTTTTCTAATTAACCAAGTTGTCAAAATTTAGATGTCCCAATCGCTTGTGCCATAACCATCATTCATCTGTTTGACTCATGTAGCATTTTTCTTATTGAATTTTACTGAGAATGTATATGTTATCTGATATTCTTACTCCTTTTCCCATAAGTTCTACTGAAGAGGATTTTCTTATTTCACAATATTTTGTACTGAAAATAACATTATGTCCTTGGTCACAAATATGGCTAGCACTTAGAATATTGTGTTTGAGCCCTTCTACTAGCAGTGCATTTTGTGCTTCTCCCTTTCCATTAACAAGAGAAACTAACCCTTTTCCGACAATTTTAGTAGACCCACTTCCAAAGGATACATTTCCATCCTTTTTATTTAATGAGATAAAATTATTTTGGTCAACTGTCATGTGTCTTGAACATCCACTATCCACAAAACATTTATTTTCATCACTTTGTGCACATAAAGCTAGACCACATTTATCTGTAGTGGGTTCCCCCTTTTTCAATTATTCTGTTTTTGACATAAGTGGACAATTTTGTACACCATGACCTAAATAATTGCATTTTGAACATACTATCTCATACTTAGCCAAAGGATCAACTGAACTATAGGTCTTGATTTGAACTTGTTCTTTTGAAACAAGCAGATTATTTTGATAATTGGTCTTATATCTCCTTGAGTTATTATCCTTATAAGCTTGCAATGCTTAGCTTGATGACCAAAATTTTCATAGTAGAAAAAATAAACAAGAAAGATAGTTTGATACATGTTTGGATAGCCTTTACTTGATGTAATATTATTTCTGGAGATATATTTCCTTCATTCCTTGGATTGTTGTAGGTGGATCTTTGTTCTAGGTGGAATGACTTCTCTTCCTTTGGATGATTGCAAAGGATGTCAGCGTAACATCTTTGAATTTCTTCAATTTCATTCTTCTTTGAACATGATGAATCACCTTTGAAACCAATTCCAGTCTTATCATGTTGATGTCTTAGAGTATTAAGGATGGTGTCAAGAGTTTGAGAACTTTGCAAGATCTTATTAACCTAATTCAATTATTTATTTAAAGAGACAATTTCCAATTCAAGTTTCTCACATATTTCTTCTCTTTCTTTTAGTTTGTTGTTAAAAAATTCTTCCTTCCTTTTTGCTTCTTCCTTTTCTGTTTTGAGAGAAATGACCTTCTTCCTTAATTTCTCATTTTCTTCAACAACACTAATTAGTAATTCATCCACATTTCTTTATTCGTCTCTTTCGGATTCATCATCATTTGTAAATGCCATGAATAATACTTCACTACTTCCAACATAGTCATCTTATTCATTAGACTCATCATTATCCTTTTTGAGTAGAAAGGTATTTTTAGTTGATTTTTTCTTTGTAATCATGATTTATTCTTCATGAGAGTCATCTTGTTTGGAGAAGAAAATTTTCTTATTTGATCCTTTCTTCTTGAACATCCTCTCTTTATATTTGTCTTCATCATGCTATCATGTTTAAGAGGACACTTTGCAGCAAAATGTCCTATTCTACCACACTTGAAACAAATGAGAGGATACTTTACTTTAAGTTTAAACCCTTCCTTATTTTATTCATGAATTGTGCTAGTTCTGTTTCAGTATCGGAATCATCACTCCTATAATTAAAACTTTTCCCCTTTTTATATGTTTTTGAAGCCTTGAATGCAACTTCCTTAGGGTTTGAGATCCCTTTTATCATTTCATATGCAATGAGAATCCCATGAAGTTCATCCATTTTTAGGGTATCCAAGTCCTTTATTTCTTCTATGGCACTAAATTTGGAATCAAACCGTTCTGGAAGTGATCTCAAATTTTTTTGGACAACTGTACTTTATTTATTGTTTTCACCTAGACCCTTGAGTGAGTTGAAAACTTCATCCACTCGGAGGAAAAAGGCTACAATGTATTCTTAGTCATTCATTTTAAGACTCTCAAATTGTATTTTATGATTTTGGAGTTTTTCCTTCTTGACCTTGGAATCTCCATCATAGATTACAATGAGCTTGTCCCACATTTCCTTGGCAGATTCACAATTCATAACTTTTGTAAAGTCTAAATCAGAGATTCCACTTGTTATGGAATTTAATGATTTGGCATTTTCTATATAAGTTTTTCTTCCGTCCTGATCTGCTAGTGGAGAAGGTGGAAATTATGTCCAAAAGGTAAAGTTTGTTCCATCAAATTGTGGTTTTTTCCCTGAATCCTTATTGGTCATTGTGAATAAGGATCCTTCTTCCAGATGTTAGGCTGATTATGAAGAAGCTGGCTCTGATACCAATTGTTGAAATACTGAGAGGGGAGTGAATCAATATTTCATTTAATTTTTATAATTAATGCCTGTTAAGATTCTTCACAATTACAACCAAAAAGTAAATAATAGGAAATTTTTTAAGAACATATGAGGACACCGATCCTATTTTAAAATAAATTGAGTACAAAAATGTTGAGGGCTCCAACCTAAGATGAAGACACCAATCTCCAATCCACCAGACTCCTACCTGCTCTTTTCCAAGCACCGACTTGGACTTCATGAGGCTCCAACATATAGGGATCCAACACTATCTTTAGCAAGGCTCCAACCTTTAGGGCTCCAACCCTCCAACCCTCCAACTTAGTTAATAAAAAAAATGTATAAATGAATTACTTTCAAAAGCTTCGAGACTTCCTTCAATAGTCAAACAGTTGCTCAACAAGACTACCATAGACTCCTAATTTTTTCCAATGTCCAAGATCCAAATAGGAGTGTTATTCAGTATCCAAAGCTTCAAGTTCTTCGTTGTTCAAGCCTTAAAGTTATTCACTATTCTAGGTTCCAAGTTCTTCACTATTCAAGCCTCCAAGTTCTTCATTGTTCAAGGCCACAAGTTCTTCACTATTCAATGCCACAATTCCTTCACTGTTCAAGGCCTCAATGCTTGTCTATTCCTTCCAAATTTCCACTATCTAGGAGTATGAAAATTTTACAAGCCCCAAGTCTAAAGTGTCACACATCCGAGGTCCAAAATTATGAAATAGATCCGAGCTACAATAGTTTCAAGCCTCCAAAAATCAAGTCACCACAGGTCCAAGACTCCACAAGTGAATATCCACAGGTCCGAGCTATTAAACTAAGCCTCCATAGGTCAAGTTTGATCCCTCCACATGTTACTGTCCACAAGTTTGCAGTTATCGCAGGTTTGAGGTATAGTCCGAGCTCTATAGGCTTGCAAATTCGAGATACCACAGGTTTATAATTTCGATCCTCCATAGATTAATAATCTGAGCCTCCACAAGCCAATGAATCGAGCCACCATAGGTTTATAATTCCGATCCTCCACAGGTTAATTATTCGAGCCACCAAAGGTCCGAGATATACCCAATCACTGTAGAAAATTAAATAACTGATATGTTATCCACCGAGATTCTCCTGATCACACACTATTTTATCTTCATGCACAATAAAAAATTTCTTCTACCATTGATCATTACATGCGGAAATAAAATCCATTGCATGCGCACATTAAAACCATAAAAAATCACACATATGAACATAGTATTTCATGGGAAAGCTTAAAGCTGAAAACCCCAACTATCTGTATATTATATGTCATAGAGATCATGTAAAAATCATTATACAAATCTCCTCACAATCTCTCAGTACAATCTCGAATTGCTACACACTAATCAAGCTAGATCTAGCAAAACACATGCTCCAATCTCTGCCACCTGATAGCCTGCCTCTATTGCGTAATCAATGCTGTAGAATGGCTCATAAATAACTTAGAACCACCTGGCTTGTACTGCGCAATCCTCATTGGCTTCTCCAATCACTAGTTGTTGCAAACATGCAACTGTATAGTCATAACTGATAGTCACACTGCTCTTTCACCTATCTCTTCACTGGTCTCCATTGAAACTATCCATGCACTGAAGTTAAATGTTGTATTCTTTAGTTGATTAATGAGTTTATAATTAGTGAATTAATTATTAATTAATTCACACCACTCTCACTAGTGTATCAATCAGTTAGGCTAGATACAACTAGCTCAACTATGTTTAGATTAGTTAAACTGAACACAACTCCATTAACTTCCTTAATCAACTCCACCAAACTCTCTCACATGAGTTCTAACTGAATTATCCATGCAATAGCTCCACTTAACCCTTAGGAATAGTGTAATTCCTTCTGTCAGCTCCTGTGCCACATCTGTGCACTTAACTGAAGTGCTCCAAGAGAATAAGATAATGTTTATAGTCCAAATATTATTAAGAGCTAATAATATTCGACATATCTATTTTTAGACTAGCAATCTAAAAATAGATTCCTCCCAATATGTCTAAAAATAGAAGTCCATCTATTTTTTCCGACATGACCAACCATCCACAAATAACATCCTGCAACTCATAGAACATGATCCATATGTCTAAAAATAGACATAGTCTAAAAATAGACTTTGCGCCAAAAATAGCCTGCGGCCCCACTTAGTGAAGGCGACTTCTTTCCACTAAGCTCATCATCTTGTTGCAATCTCAACACTCCCTCTCAACAAGATAAGGATTATCTGCCACCCCTATCCTGCCTCTATGGTATTCGAATTTTCTCCTGGTGAGCGCCTTCGTCAAGATATGAGCATCCTGATCCTCCGTGGGAATATATGAAAGTAACATGATCTTCCACTGCACACAATCTCTGATATGATGATACCGGATGTCAATGTTTTTAGATCTATCATGAAATAATGGATTAATTGAGAGTTTGATGCAACTCTGATTATCACAATAAATCACAGTAGGATCTAAGTGTGAACCGAACAACCTGACCAGGATCTTCCTCATCCATATAGCCTCGCATGTAGCCAAACTCGCTGCCATATACTCGGCCTTTGTTGAACTGAGTGCCACGGATCTCTGCTTCTTGCTGTACCAAGAAACTGTTGTCGACCCGATACTGAAAATCCCTCCAGATGTGCTCTTTCTGTCCGTTGGGCTCCCTACCCAATCTGCATCCGTGAAGCCACACAGCTTCACCTCATCCGACTATCTGTACCACAATCCATATTCCGATGTGCCTCTGAGATATCTCAATACATGCTTGCCTGCCTTCCAGTAGAGCTTGGTAGGCTTAACCATAGCTTGTGAAAGCTGGTTAACATCATAGCATATGTCGGGTCGTATATTGACCAGATACATAAGCGACCCCACCAACTGTCGATAAACAGTGGCATCCACTACCTCCGCCGAAGTAGCATCCTCCTTCCTCCAACCACCGGGGAAGAGGAGTATCAACGGACTTGCAACCATGCATGTTGAACTTCTCCAGTATCTCTAGGACATACTTGCCTTGAGAAACAAGCAGGTCCATCAACTGCGGCTCGCAAATTTCCAATCCCAGGAAATAATGAAGGAGGCCCAAGTGCTTCATCTCAAACTCCTTTGCAAGATCAGCCTTGCATGAGTGTATCAACAGTTCATCACCCGTCAAAATCAAATCATCTACATAAAGTAAAATGATCAACAACTTACCCTCCCCCACTATCTGGTATAGGTTCGGATCCGCCTCACTCTTGGAGAATCCAAGTCCAATGAAATAACTGTCTATCCGTGTGTACCAAGCACGAGGTGCTTGTTTCAACCCATACAGCGCTCTCTTGAGCCTGCACACATGCGACTCGCTGCTGAAGATCTTGAAACCTTCGGGCTGCTCTATGTACACCTCCTCCTCAATCACCCCATTGAGGAACGCAGTCTTCACATCCATCTGATGAATGTGCCACCCCATCTGCGCTGAGAGAGCAAGAATCGTCCGTATGGAAGAATACCTTGCGACAGGTGCAAAGGTTTCCTCATAATCGATCCCCTCAATCTGTGAGAAGCCTCGGGCAACAAATCTTGCCTTGTACTTCTCCACACTCTCGTCAGTTGCTTGCTTCACTTTGTAGATCCATCTGAACTACCATTGATTTTACCTTGGCCTTGGGACAACTAGCCATGTGCTTCCCCGACAGTTTGACTTCATGCGGCACCATAGCACGTCTGCCATGGGGATCCTCCCACCCAGTTTCCTCAAAAGAGGATGGGTCAGTCACGATACACTTGTCACCAGAGTCATGTATCCAGTGTCAGGTCAGGTGTTGTCTCTTGTCACATTGTATGGTTAGCAGGTGCTCCTACAACCTTCTCTGCATCTTGAGCCAGTCGCTCAGCTTCTGTAGTGCGCTTCCGCCCTCTGATGGTTGGCGCTGCCTGAGTGGTCTCTTCCACTCCATGAACCTCATCTTGTGGCTGATCCACATCCTGAGACTCATCCTTGGGAACTAATAGCTCCTCATCTGCATGCAAGTGTGGCTCCCTCTCAAGCGAACACTTCATGGCTTTCTCCTCATGAAATTTGATATCCCGTCGCACAACAGTCTTGCGACTGTCTGGAAAATACACACGATAGTTGTTGGGATTGTCTGGTCATGCCACAAATGTCTGTACCTGCTAGGTGAAATATCTTCTTTACGGCATGTAAATGTGATATAAACAGGAAATGAACCAAATCCTCAAATGAAATCATGGGCCTCTGCAAGTAGCTCTGTGTGCTCATACTGAAGAATCTTGCATGGTCATGATTACTAACACATATCTTTATAAATGTGCATGCCTCAGCCCACAAGTGTATGGGAAGGCCCTGATCATACAACATCACCTGTGCAACACCCACGATCATTCTGTTCTTCCGCTCAACAACCCCATTCTGCTGTGGGTTATGAGGTGCTATGATCTCTCTTCGAATTCCTTTTGCGCTACAAAATTCCTTGAATTCGCCAGAGATGAATTCACCATCATTGTCGCTCCTAAGAGCCTTCACCTGCTTCCCTGATTCTTTCTCAACCAATGCCTTGAACTCACAGAACTTTGAGTATGTCTCACTCTTCTTTTGCATGAAGAAGATCCAGCACTTCTGAGAAAAATCATCAAAAAATATCGCATAGTACCTGTGCTTTGCTGTCGAAGCTACTGAGAAAGGTCCACACACGTTTGTGTGAATTCTCTCAAGGATCGTCATGGCACGACTGTCCTTCTCGTGAAAGGTGGATTTCACAAATTTTCCTAAGGTACATCCCTTGCACTGATTTGATTGCACAAGAGTACCCTTGGAGGCTTGATAAAAATCTGATGTCTTTGAAAACCATGTTGAGACATTGAGTCTCAGTGTACAACCAGCAGTACTTCAAAACTCTTGCTCTGTGTTCGCATGTGAACCATCTGCAGGGGGTGGGAAGTTGTGTGTTTTGAATCCCTATCCTCCAGATGTCATGAGTTTGCCCCTTCTGCAGCCAGAAAGCCTTCTATTAAAATGACATCTTATCCTTATCTTCTGTTAATGTGAAGTCGGATTCATGTGGCATGAACTCTGGTGTATCATCCTTACCATTCAATACGAAGGGTTACACAAGATCTCTCTCAAAGGAAATTGTACCAATACGGTCGCCTTGGCCTCTGTCATCGCCCATCTTGATGTGCACTCCAAGATCTTTCTCATCCAGATCAGTAAACAAATCTCAATCTCCTATCATGTGAAAAGATGCACCACTGTCAAGAAACCACACTGAACCCATCACACTTGAGACCAAGCATGCGATCAACGAAAAATCCAGCTCAAACTGCGAGGATAAGACCTCTCTAGCTGCAGATCTAGCAGCTTGCTTATTTTTCTTCTTCTGTGGACAACTAGTGGCGTAATGTCCGTGTTGGTGATAGTGAAAACACTTCACCTTGGACATGTCCTGCTTCTTGCCTTTCGCACCGAATTGAGAAGCATGATTTTTGCTCTTCCCCTTCTTTGCTTTGGCAGCCAAAGTGAAATTTTATTCATTTGATTTCTTTGATGAAGATCAATCCCTGATACTTCGCCTTATCTCCTCTTGCACAAGATCCGACCAAAGTTGCTCCCATCCTGGCAATTTCTCAGACCATTGACAGAGTCCTAACAGGAATGACAACTCTTCGGAAGCCCAAGGAGAGCCAAGATCACCAATTCCTCATCATCAAAATTAACCCCCACACTTCCCAGCTCATCCCTGCATTGGATGAACGTCGTGAGATACTTAGGCATACCATCGCCTTTCTCCATTTTTATGTTTCTGAGTTTATCCTTGAGCGCCAACTTCCTCTGGTTGCTCTTTCTTTGAAATAAATCTGTCAAAGCTTTCCACATCAAGAATGGAGAAGCCTTACCATGAATGCTGGACACTGTGTGATCCTTCACACCTTCCAACAGAATTCTTCGACACTTTGCTGTCTTCTTTTGCCATGCGTCAAGTACGGCAGCATCACTAGAAGTAGGTTTTGAAATTTTTGCATTTATGAACTCCGTCAACCCATTGTCATCCAAAACCGCCTCCATCCTGTCCTTCCATGAAATATAATTCAATCTTCCCTCAAGGGCATACTCCAATCACAATCCGTTGAAATACATCTCAACTTCGACACCAAGAAAACACTACTGCAAATTCGAATTCCACCAGCACAAAACTCAACTGCTTCAATGTTTTGCAATTGCTCCAATGATCAATATTGCTCTGATACCATGTAGAAAATTTGAATAAATGATATATTATCCACCGAGATTCTCCTGATCACACACTATTTTATCTTCATGCACAATACAAAATCTCTTCTACCATTGATCATTACATGCGGAAATAAAATCAATTGCATGCGCACATTAAAACCATAAAAATTCACACATATGAACACAATATTTCATGGGAAATATTAAAGCTGAAAACCCCAACTATCTGTATATTATATGTCATAGAGATCATGTAACAATCATTATACAAAGCTCCTCACAAGCTCTCAATACAATCTCGAATTGCTACACACTAATCAAGCTAGATCTAGCAAAACACATGCTCCAATCTCTGCCACCTGATAACCTGCCTCTATTGCGTAATCAATGTTGTAGAATGGCTCATAAATAACTTTGAACCACCTGGCTTGTACTGCGCAATCCTCATTGGCTTCTCCAATCACTGGTTGTTGCAAATATGCAACAATATAGTCACAACTGATAGTTACACTGCTCTTTCACCTATCTCTTCATTGGTCTCCACTGAAACTGTCCATGCACTGAAGTTAACTGATGTATTCTTTAGTTGATTAATGAGTTTATAATTAGTGAATTAATTAATAATTAATTCACACCACTCTCACTAGTGTATCAATCAGCTAGACTAGATACAACTAGCTCAACTATGTTTAGATTAGTTAAACTGAACACAACTCCATTAACTTCCTCAATCAACTCCACCAAACTCTCTCACATGAGTTCTAACCGAAGTCTCCATGCAATAGCTCCACTTAACCCTCAGGAATAGCGTAATTCCTTCTGTCAGCTCCTGTGCCACATCTGTGCACTTAACTGAAGTGCTCCAAGAGAATAAGATAATGTTTATAGTCCAAATATTATTAAGAGCTAATAATATTCGACATATCTATTTTTAGACTGGCAATCTAAAAATAGATTTCGCCCAATATGTCTAAAAATAGAAGTCCATCTATTTTTCCCGACTTGACCAACCATCCACAAATAGCAACCTGCAACTCATAGAACATGATCCATATGTCTAAAAATAGACATAGTCTAAAAATAGACTTTGCGCCAAAAATAGCCTGTGGGCCCACTTAGTGAAGGCGACTTCTTTCCACTAAGCTCATCATCTTGTTGCAATCTCAACAATCACAGTTAGAAGGCTTCACCAAATCTTGTCCTATTTAGGCCTTCTAGTTCACGAGTTGTGAACTATTTTCCTTCTTCTATGTTCCTATGGTTATCTTCACCAAGTTGGATGATGGAATGATGAGTTCAATCTTATATTTAATTTTTTTTTCACCTTTTCAAAGAGACACATCCCTTTGAGGAGGAGCCGAATTGCACATGTGGGCTCATGTCGGCTAGCATAAAAAATTATTATATTCCAACTTGTAAAATATTTTTTTCTCAGCCTATGAAGAGTTAGAAGGCGTGTTAGTGCTCGTTGAAAAGAGCTCAATGTATTCTATGAGCCTTTCTCAATTACATCCTTGATTAAGGTCATTTTACCATCAATAAAAATAATATTTGTGAAATTCCATCATAATTTCATACATTCCAACCTTTAAGATTTCATCATAGGTTCTTCCATAAGAATGTCTTCCATGGTAGCCTTTATGGTTTCTTCATATGTTAGGGATCCTTCTTCATAGAATTAGGGCTCCAATTGTGTTCTTCATTTATTAGGATTAGATAATATTCAACAAGGTTATGGATTCATAATATTTTCCAACCAACATTCATTCATGCATTATTTTCTTCATTAATTCTCATACTGACATCATTGAAAATTTTGAACAATACTAGTAATTAAAAAATCTGGTGAAACTAAATTGTATGTTTGAGTCTAGATTTTAAATAATGCCTCTATTAAAGACAACTACCATAGGCTACTATGAATGAGATTTTGCAAGTTGTCTCAATATTTAAAATTTTTTCACTACTCGATGGTTTTTATGGTATAATCAAGTATTTATGCCTAAAGATGGCGAAATTAAATTAATTTGTAGGACTAAATGGGTAGCCTTTTCTACTAAGAAAATTCCTTTTCAGAGCATTTTCTTTTAAGAAAATTCCTTTTGGTTTGATCAATGAAAGTGAAAATTTCAAATAAGTGATGGATACTCCTTTTCATAGTTTAATAAATCACAATTATGATATTAATATATATTCTAAGAATAGATTAGGCTACATCAATAGTCTTACTCAAACTTTTTGAAAAATGTTGTAAATATGGTATCTCATTAAACCAAGAGAAAGTTGCTTTTGTAGTAAACAAGAGGTAATTTGTTGGATCATATCATATCAAAATAAGGCATTATTATTGATCCTAAGTGCTTTAAAATCATTTCTCAACATCATTTCCCTCACAATGAGAAATCAAATGGAACAAAGTCAAAATAGAAGCTTTTGAAAATATTAAGACTATTATTGCTAATGCTATAGTTTTATGCAGCCTTAAATTTGATTTTATTTTCTTCTTTATAAATTTTTATTTGATAATTCTTTGGAAATAGTACTTATGAAAAAATATTTCGAAGGAAATTGGTTTCCAATTCATTTTATGATTGCAAATATGCAACGAGAAGAATTAAATTATCTGGTCATTGATAAATAAGAATATGTTGTCTTTAGGGTTGTGAAATACTTTACATCCTATATTCTTAAAAATCATACCAAGGTGATTGCACCTCATTTTGTAGTTCAATCAATTTTTATTTATCAAGAATCAAGGGATAAATGAGGAAGTTGATTGAATTCCATCCAAGAGTACAACCTAGAATTTAAACCTACTAATATTGTGTATCGAAAAATACTTTGTAAGATAGTAGTATAATCACATGAATTTGTGTCAAAAGAAGAAGATTGATGGGAGAATGAACTTGATGTTATCACCATTGAAGTCCTTTACATTCACGCTACCAAAACTCATGATACTCTAACTTTAAATATATCATTTACACCATGAGACTAGTCAGGATAATCGCTTGAGCTCTAAAGGTAAAAGAGCATTAAGATTAAAAAATCACAATTTATACTTGTCAATAGAATCATTGTTTGTACAAATTATGATGGTGCTTCATTACAATATATAGAAGAGGAAGATGCAAATATAGTTCTTAAATATCTCCATGATGGGCCAATTAGAGGTCACTTAGCCTAAGAAAATAATGCTCACAAAATTTTGAGAGAATTTTATTATTGAATTATGATATTCAAAGATTCTCATGCTTATGTTTGAAGGTGCATGATATGTCAATTAGGTGCTGGAAGAGAGAAAAATTAATCCAGATCTTTGCAACCTATTCCAATTGGGAGGTCTTTAAAGTATTGAGGATTTGATATTGTGTAATATTCCCAAATGGGAAAAGCAGGAATATAGTGAAAAATGCTTGAATATCAGTGTAAAAAATCACATAAAAGTATAAAACCAATATGGAGCCTTTTCATTAATCATAACAACAGAAAAATATTACAAAATATTGGGCCACAAAATATATAAAAAGATACAACAAGCCTCCAAATAAGAAATCCCTCAAGAATGAGGTGCTGCTACTATATCAAAATGTTGGAAGGCTGCTACAACGCAGTCATAGGTGCATGGCTATAGAAAATGAATAAAAAAAAGATAAATGGCTGTTATATGCCTCAATAGATAATCTAAAATGAATATCAAGGCCCTATACAACCTCCAACAAGAACCCAAGAGGGTTTTCGGAAATTCACCAATATACAAGATATGAATCAAAGCCATAGGGCTGAAGATTCACTGCAACTATCAAAATGGAAAGATGTGGCTGATCTGATATGAAAAATAATTTAGCCTCCTCCAATGGATCCTCTAGATGAATGGCTGATCCATTCTCAAGAAAACCTCCTCTCTAAATGGTGTACTGAAACCAGCCCTGCAACTCCTCCCTAAAATAACGCAGTCCAAGAATGAAACTACGCTGTAGGGGCAAATAATAATGTGGCCTGATGCCAAATGCTGCAATAAGGCTCAAGGTCCTTCCTTACCAGCCTCTCAATGGAAGGAAACTTTCCTCCACTAAAAAACAAATCATAAAACATCCGAATGTATTCTCCATTACTGCACCCTGCAACTCAACACATCTCTCAACAGAAACTGCGTTGTACCACAAGAATGAAGCTTTGGCCTGTTATCACTAAGTAATTTCTCAAGGTTAAAGAAAGAAATAGTCCGAGGTAACCACAGACCAACTTTTAAGCTCTAGGATCTAGCCTTCCTAGGGTTCAGAGAGGGATCTCTCTTTAAGTTTTAACTTTGTTTTGATATGTAAATATTAGGCTAGTTATGAAAGTGCAGCTTTGGTTTGGTTTTGGTAGATTTGGTGGGAAAAATCACTTGAAAAGGATGGATACTGTGAAATCTATTTGTCCATTGTTCTAAGGAGTCAAAATCAAGCAAAGAGGACTGGGATCAAGGCCAAAAGGTAAAATGTTTTTAGGGCAAGATAGATAACCCTTGAAGATTTTAGAAAGTTTTTTTATGAGGTGGTGTGATTGGGATAAAGGAAATCAAGAATCCTTTGATCCGGAAAATGAAGTAATAGAAAGAGGTCAAACGAGATAGGGAGCAATTAAGAGTTCCCTACACTAGAAATCAGAGGAAAAAATATAAATGATAACTAGTTAAAAACAGGGTGCTCTTAAAAAATCTTGTAGTAATACTCCTAGTTATTCATTCATATTTAGAAAAAACATAGATGGATTCATGTATCAAAGAAAGATAACAATGACAAGTAAGGAAATACTTCACTCCTAATAGCTTATCACAAGAATCCCGAAGTATGATGCCAATTGGTTTGATCTAGTCTGCTACTCAAAATTTGACACACAAAAGCTTTCAAGTCCAAAAATAAATGACTATAAAAATCTTAACAAATTTTATTCCACACCAATACTTCAAAGAGTGAAGTATTTATACAAATTCTAAACTAAAATATCTTGTAAAAATATAAAGATGGTTTTACAAATATCTCAAACTATTTTACATAAATAAAACTCAATAAAAGGACACTCAAAACTAATGAATCTATTTGGCACTATACTTATGGATTGATGGTGACAAAGAAGAGAATTCGAATTTTATCTCAACTCTTAGTTGATGATGAGGCATCTAAGTCACTAACTGTTTCCTTTCTTTGTGCATTCTGCTCCAGCAATTCGACAATATTGGGGTCCAATGATACCTTTGTATATCTCAATAAGAAATAGATATGTAAAAAGTGAAAGAGGTTTTTGTAGATAAATATGTTAATAAGATACACCTCTCTATGTTTCCCAAAATTCAATTCCATATGTTCACAATAAGCTCTGCAAAAAAGATGTGTAAAAACAGAGCTTTGCATAGTCTGAAAAATAGGCTGTAAATATGTGCATGTATTTATCATTATGTAATACCTGTGCAAAATGTGAGATAGGTTTTTGTCTTTGGATCTCTTAGGAACAAAAACCTCCTTCAGTTTTGTAATATGTATTTCTTATTGACCAAATTATTCTCTGCAAAATGATGACTTAACAGGAATTTTCTGTAAAAAGTGCTTTCAAATATTGTTTAATATTTCCAAATACATAATGGCTATTAGAAAAGTGAGAGAGGTTTTTGGAGTTGGATATCTTAGGAACATAAACCACCTTCAGTTTTGAATAATTAATCTTGGATTTTCCACAATATTTTATGAAAAACTATGAATTAAACATGAAATTTCTGCAAAAATGTCCCTTCTTGCTCTGTTTTCATCTTTTAACCTTACTGTTCTTTTAACTGTTTTTAATTTCACTTTGTATAAAATTCATTGTTGTTGAAAGTATTTTCATATTTATTTACCATTTACTACTTCTGTATTTACTTTTACTATTTACCTTGACTGCTCTGTAACTTCTTCTGATTTGACTTTCACTCTGACTTTCATCTGATACACTTTAACTCTGATGCTCTTTGACTGTTCCGTTTTCACTGTCACTATGAATTATTATTTTACTTTTACCATTCACTGTGTAAATTTATCTCTCTCTGCATAAATTACTTCTTTCTATTCTGCTGCCTGGAACATTTTGTTAAGGAATATCATTTAAAATTCTTTTCTTTGTGAACTTTTGGAGTAAAACAGATCTTTAACTAGTATTTAGATTGTTTTATCAAAATTATCTTTTTGCTAATGACCTGTAAAAAAAATAATTATTAATGAAACAGAGGTCTGCATGGAGGGATAATGACTTTGATGATGGGAAAAGACTGTGAAAAATGGTTTGAACTGCAGCAAGTTTTCATTTTTGTTGTTATTGGCTCTCAATTTTTCAAAAAGAACTGTTAAAATTAAGGGTTTTTAGAACACTGTGTAACCTTTCGCATAGGTTTTACTGCATAATTTTTTGATAAAACAACCCTAAAGCCTTCTAATTTATGCACAAAAAGAGGTTTTGAGCATTTATAAAAGGATTTTCTTCATTCAAAGGGTTTCTAAAGGTCTGCAATACTTAAATTTCTTCAATTTTTCTTAAAACAAGTTATAGTCTTTAGAAAAATTTGAATTTATCAGGGTTTCGCATCAAATCTGTTCTTTTGGGGGTAAATACAGGTCTTTCCGTGGGAAAAATAGGCTGCACAAGGTTCAAATTGGCAGAAATTTGGTTCTTTCAAATGAAGGGAAGGTTATTTTCTTCGATGAATACCTCTTTTTGAAGGTATTTGGTTTTAAAAAGGTTTCTGAGGCGTTGGAGAGGCTTTCTGATGGTTGTTGAAGTCTCTTGAAGTAAACTTTGAGCTTGAAGTGGTCTCAGCAACAGTTGAAATGGATTTCTGGTTCTTTGGATGAAAAAATGGAGTACAGCGTTTGATTTTCAGTCAGAGATGGTTTAAAAATGGAAAAATAATGCCAAAAAGGCTTAACTGTGTGCGTTATGAAGTTTTATAGTGTTTTTGGTTTAAAGCAGGTTAAGCATTGAATGGTGGTTAAAACATAGGATGGGTGGTTTTGGGGTTTCGAAGAATAGAAACCGCAATTGGTTATCACACGCATTTGAGGTGGTAAAATTTTTGGAATGGATCGAATGCGATCCAGTAGGAATGAGCCACGTGGAGGAGGGAGAGGATTCAAAAACCACCTATTTCGCGTGGAAATGAAAGTGTTACCATCGCGTGACTTTATTTGCAATATGGGATTTCAATCGTTGGATCAGGAAGGGTCTATGTGAACGATTGAGATTTGTTTGGGGAGTAGCATGACATTCAGAGGTGGGGCCCGGGGTTTATTAACGCAGCGGGATGAGTTTCAAACCTTATAAATATAAATTTATAAAGTTAAACCTTGGGTTATATGATGGGAGGAGGGGTAAAGTCATATATGTGTTTTAATTAAAATATTTAACAAATGTTTCAACCAATAACGTTGGCGCGAGTCTTATTATATAGTTTTTAAACATTTGTCATTTGTTTAATAACTATAGGGGGCGGGGTATTTTTATATAGAAACGTTTAAAACCAATGGGAATATGGGCGGGTTCTATTTCATCACATGGAAACACTGGTTAAAACATTAAATAGTGGGTTTTCTTGGTTATTAAAATACAAAGGATTTAATACTATACGAGAGGGTATAGTTTTTAAGGAATTAATATCTAGGTTAGAAATTAATATGGAAAAAAAGGTGTAATGTAGGTAAATGAATAAAAAACATGTTTTAACACTAAGTAAAGTGTAAATAAAGCATATTTGTCCCTTTTGTATTTTTCACACTTAGACTTAGGATAAAATGCATTTTATGGGTTTTTGAGTGATTTTGAATGGAAATGAAATTAGTTATTTAGGGTTTTACTTTTACTAAGTAAAAATAGGTTTTTACTTAGGGAAAGGGATTATGATTATTGGATGAAGGGTAAATGCTGATGAATATGGGCTTTGTGTAGGAATTCAATATTTTTAAATCAATCAGTTATCGAGCCTGTTAGCCATCTATAATTTATGTTATACCTAATGATGGCTAGAATTAGTTTGCAGCCTTCAAGAAACATTTTCAAGTTAACATGTTAATTCTCGAAGCTTGGTTATTCTCTCAGTCCAAAGAAACCTACCTTCACTGATGTTTTCACTTCAAAATCCTGCTGTTTCCAAAGAGAAAACTGTTTTTCAAAGCCTCATCTCCATCATTTCATTCCTCCGTTTTATCTTCAAAATTCCCTTCATATCACTCATTTTCCCCTCATTTATCCTTTATTTCCTCAAAATACCATTTTAAACCATTTAAACCCTTTATCTGGTTAAAAAACCCCTTTTTACACCCTATTGGAACCCTCAAAAGGCTGTAAAAACCTCCATTTTAGGCCTATTTCCCCTATTTTAAACCTTAGGGCTCAAGCGCCTTTCGGCTTAGCCCTAGCCCCTTTTCGTAATATAACCCGACCCTGCGACCAAACACCCATCGCTCATCAGCACATCGCAATCGCTCTTTCCCCAGTTTCTTTTCCTCAATGATTCTTCCCCGCCAATGCATTTTGGACTGTTGATCTAGCTCTCCCAGATCCAATGGTTGGTGCTGTTTTGTCTTTCCGTTGTCCTCTACCCTGATCATTCATTTCTGTGACGCTCTGATTTAATCTGGACCATCAATCCTCTTGATCAGACGGTCATCGCGCCATCGCATTATCGCTTTCTCCCGTCTAAACCACTTCTGCCTACCACGCTCCAATTTCATTTGGATCGTCGATCCTCCTGATCGGATGGTCATCACTCCATCGGCAATCCCCATTTCCTCGCCCCCACACTCCTTTTCCACTGATGGCCGATCCCCCGATTTAATCCCAACCATAGATCTACTCCTAGATCTGACGACTCCCGCTGTTCCCTCCTTTACTCCACACATCGTTGTTCCCCTGATTTGCGAGGTCTCAATTTAATCTGGACCGTCCGATTAACCCA
Source organism: Pinus albicaulis (assembly GCA_034641835.2). Lineage (NCBI taxonomy): Eukaryota > Viridiplantae > Streptophyta > Pinopsida > Pinales > Pinaceae > Pinus > Pinus albicaulis. The sequence continues at coordinate 896,821,415 of CM076572.1, read as the reverse complement.
GATCAACGATGCAGGTTCACTATAGGGGCACCTGACCAAAGTGACCCATACTCCCGAGCCCCCCCGCAGTTAATCTCCACCATTGATCTTCTCCCGATCCGACGGCAAGCATTTTCCCATTCACTGTGGAGGCACCCCGCCGAAGAGATCATTTCGTACCCCCCATTCCCCCCATAGTTAATCTCCACTATTAATCTGACTCCCTTAGATCCAACACTCTGTGCTGTCTCACATTATCGCTTTTCCTCCGCCCCAATGCATTCATTTTGGCCATTCCTTGATATGATATCAACCGTCGATCCTCCTGATCGGACGGTCTACGCTTTCTCGCAGCCTCTCCTTCCCTCACACCATTTGGCATTTATGTGATTTGGCGGAGAGATCTGGGCCATTGATCTACCTGATCTGACCATCCATATTCATCTTTGCACCCAACTCACGAAACCTCCCGGGCATGCAATTTGAACGCGAAATGGGTGGTTTTTGAGGGACAGGTGTCAACACCTAAGCCCTATCGCATTCGCCCGGGGTAATACCACTTACCACCCAGACCCTATGCGAAAACCATCTCCAGTTTTCCAAAACCACCATTGTATCTCTCCACACCAAATTCAATTTCAGACCTTGGTTTTCATGGTTTTTCACCATGAGGCCCTTTTCCGCTGCATCCACCGCCTCCTCACAGCTCCTCCGCTTCCGCCCGAGCCTCTGAAGTAGTTTTTACCCTACACGCAAGATTTTATAATTGTTTATTATTTTTTTGTAGGTTTTAATGTCGGCCTGAAGTTGCTGGCCCTCCCACAACCATATACCAGTGGCAGAAGCCAAGGATGACGATCCTGAGGCTGAATCAATGCGGAAAGGGATTCACGGGTTAACTATTAATGTGTTATCAGTGTCTCATGAACACTACTGAAGGAAAAATCCCCCAGCGCGGAAACCCAACCCACCTATACAAAAAAGAGATAAAGTGAAGATCAATTAAGATTAAAGAAAGAGCAGCAAAAGAATAAAGGTAAAGGGTCCAACTCAGAAGATTAAAGGCTTAACAAAAGATTAAAGGCTTAACCCGCAGATCAAAGATAAAAAAAAGTCAAAGCCAAATCAATGTTAAATGACAAAGACACACAAATCAACAAAGGAAATCTTTGAATGACACAACAGTAGAGATATTTACTCCTCCCAGGACTAAGGACACCTTGACAGTTATTATGCTGACGGAACCTCTTTAACATGTTAAGGCAGTTATTGTAAAGGTATGAGTGGTCTCAAAACCCATACTGTCCACTTTAATTGTACTAGAAGAAAAGACAAGACTGCAACAGCAAGAAGACTCCTCCACAAAGACACTCTTTGGAGTTATTATAAGCCTGAAAATTAGGCCTCAAAGTCTACAAGAACTGCTAGAATGGGCAAGAAATTAATGTAATATTTATGACACAAAATGGGCATTCGAATGTTTTTCTCCTCTATTTTAATTAACCATTAAGACCATCTCTGTCACCTCTCCTCCTCATTCACCTATAAATCCTATTCAAACTCTCATTGTAAAAGTTGCCATTTGATGAATTCTGAAGTAATACATAGATTACTGCTTTGAAAAAGGATTGACGTTTTGAAGAAGTGTGGATGTCTTTGCTTTTCCGTTGATGAAGGAGGCTAGATCATTGGATCCCTGAGCTTGGTTTCGGTGAAGTAATATCTATTTTTTAATGTTATTTCCTATTGTTCGCTTTGTTACATTATGCTTTGCTTGTAGTAGAGTAAAAATCTTAGGCTAAGAAATGTCTCCTAGAAGCACCTTAGGCCTGTTTACTCTTCACTGCCTTTATGTTTTCATCTGTTGAAGTTTTTATTGAGTAGTTTGACTACTTTTAAACCCTTAAGCTTGTTCATTTCAGAATAGTTCAAATAGCTGGTGTTAAGGTTGAATTATGGTTTGCCCTGCCTGCTTGCTGCCACTTGAAAGCTATTTCTGAAAACATCCTTCAAACGCTATTGTCTGTAGCTTGGCAGAGAGGATTTGTTCTGATCTTACCCTATGTTTCTTGCTAAGATAGTCATATTTGAAGGTCTTTATAATTGTAGTCTTAGATGCCTGGGTGTTCCCCCTTTTATGAATGCAATTAGTTGTGTCTCTTATATGTTTTCTAACTGCTTTAAGTGAAACAATTAGAAGAAACAAAGTGTTTCTCTCCTTCTTTGTCTTACTTAAAAGTCTGTCTTGTTTATGTTATCTGAATAAATTATGTTAGTAGGATTCATGGTTAGCCCTGGCTATTGAATATTTCTTTATGTTTAGATAGTGTTGCAAGTCCCTTCGTTGAAAAGTATACATGATTAAGGAGTCTTAACAACCCTTAAAGCTCTAATTTTCCTTCCAAATTCTTGATGTTCATCTCATCCCACCTATATGATCCCACAGATCCATTGACTAAGTTAGATTTTCCCTTTGGTTCCCCAAATTCATCAATTGGAACTGTTTAGACTTCCACATGATTCCATTGCCCAATGGCTTGTAGATTTCCACACTCTATCTATGCTGCATAGATCATCTATGTCCAATCAACAAACAAAAAACTTGCACTTAATAACTAGCCTAAAATCAACGTCTTTAAAGAATCAAGCTATATCCTTACAAACATATTGAGATATCCCTCTCTGAGACTAGGAGGGCTAGATCCTAGAGCTCTAAAGCTTGGTTTGAATTTTGCCTTTTCATTTGGTTTTCCAATCAGCCAAATCACGGGACCCCAACATTTTGGCGATCACAGTGGGACTCTGAGTACATAATAGCCTAGCAAGCTCTTATAGACTTTTAAAGTCCTTCAATAAACTTAAAAACTCAGAAAAACCCCCAAAAAAATTCATATTGGTTTCATAATAAACATTGGTGGTGGGCCATAAACATTTTACCTTCAAAAAAGCTAAAAATTTCCACCTAGCGACTGCACTGGGGAATTCTAAGTGAATTACATCTTATACATCCTTAAGACCTCAGAAGACCCACAAACCTCCTTATATTGGTATTCAATTGCTGATGGTGGATAGCAACTCATCTCAAAATGATTGAAATCCTCCACCTGGAAACTCCATAACTCCTAATAGACGTAAAGTCTCCACTAGGAAACCCATTCTATCATAACATCACTCATACTCAGTCAAGGAAACTTTGAGGATTAAGTTTTCTTCTTCAAAGACTAGTTTTCCTCTAAATATTGTCATATCTGGCTAACTTTTCTTTTCTGTCGGTCTAAAATCAACATAGTGGCCACTCCACATCCCAACATAGAAAAGACCAGATCACTCCACTAATAGAAGACTCTGAACAAATTTGCAAAATGCAGTCAAGATTCATAGCAGAGATTCGTTATGTAATATCAAGTGACCTGGCAGAACTTGAATGTGAGGACCTTCCAAAGGCTATCCTTCTCAACTCAAAATTCAATGCTAAAATTGAGCTTAAGAAAATTTTCCTAGACTTGGTGGTTGAAAGGTATGAAACTGAGATTGAAATGTTGAATTCACAAGAACAATCATACAAATTCAGGGACCCTAGAGCATTTTTGGAAAGTATCCCTCCCCCTAAGCAGGAAGAAATTTCACTGCCTTTTGATGTGCAGGAAAAGGATGATTGTGCTTTCAAGAGCCACACTGAATATGTAGTGATCAAAGCTATCAAGGATGCAGATAGCCTACCAGTCATGGAAGGCCTAAAAGAAGAAAGTTTACGTCATGTTTTTGTTGATCCTGTGGCAGAGCATATGGAGGCCCTGATTGGCTCAGGTTCCCAAGCATTGATCCTTCACAAGAGCCAGATACATCAAGAGGGGTCACCACTGGTGGTGGCCTTGGTTTTGAAGACCCACATTCAATGTACCCTATGGTTATCTCTGACAAGCAGTCATATTTTCTACCCTTTTTTGTTACTGCTTAACTGGCTGCACTGGCACTATTGTATCATATAAAATAGTAGATATTCTCAAGATATATTAGGGTAGGTAGTAATGTCAATAAAGCTCAGCCTGTGAGCATTTAGTTGGTTTTTTGTTTTCTGCTTTGAATTTGAAAAAAGAAAAAATACAAAAAAAATAAAAATATAAAAGAGAAAAAGAGGGTAGATTAAAAGAAGAAAGGTACAACCCCATACCAAGAAAAATAAAGAAAGAAAAGAATAATATGAAAATGTGCAAGCTTAAATGCCACTACTAAAAGAAAACACTGCTATTTAGTCATACAACCTAATCATGACTAGATAGATTTCAATTTACTGCTGATAGGTTAATGAAGAAGATTTGCTAAACTGTTTAATCTTGGCTTATCAGTAGAATATATTATGATAGAGAGAATGGTTCAAATAAGCTCAAAACCTGAACCAAGAAAGCACAAAAGAATGGCTCTAATCAGATCAAAACTGAGCCAAAGATACAAAGAAGACTGGTTCTAACATGCTGAAAACTTGAACTTGGTAAAGAACAAGAGGACAACTCAAAATGATCAAAATTAGAGCTGAAAAGAAGGGAAGGATGCTTACTATTCTCAGATCTCAAGTCTTCCCAATGTGTTTTAATTTTCTGCAAATAAAAGTCTATGTGCAACTGGTTTCTTATCCCATAGACACTACAACAAATCAAACTGTTTAATCCTGGTTTGTCTGTGTTTAAATTTCTGTTTTAGAATGTAGAGAATGCAGATCTATCAAACAGCTTAATCTTGATAGATAGTAGATTAGGTAGAGAATTTTTTGAGCCCAACTGTTTAATCTGGACTCTTGGAAGAAATAAGGGTAGCCTTAGATAGTTTTATCTTTCTGTTTTCAAAAATAATATGTAAAAGAGATGCCAATCCAAGTGCACTCAAGAGAAGAAAAAATGCTAGGACAAGTAGTTTTGGGTAGGTAGAGGTGCTGTCTTAAAGAGTTTTCATGCTGTAGGTCATTGAAGAATTGTCAAAATGCAAAAAAAATCAGCAAGAAAACAAATAAAATCTGCCCAATGGATAAGGCACTGGTCTGCTAAAAACCAAAGATTGATAAATTGAGGTTCTGGACACCTAAAGGGCAAGCTATCCTCCCCAAGTGGAGCCACTGTTAGCCATATATAATTTCTGTTATACCTAATGATGGCTAGAATCAGTTTGCAGCCTTCAAGAAACATTTTCAAGTTAACATGTTAATTCTCGAAGCCTGGTTGTTCTCTTTGTCCAAAGAAACCTACCTTCACTGATGTTTTCACTTCAAAATCCTGTTGTTTCCAAAGAGAAAACTTTTTTTCAAAGCCTCATCTCCATCATTTCATTCCTCCATTTTATCTTCACAATTCCCTTCATATTAATAATTTTCCCCCTCATTTATCCTTTATTTCCTCAAGATCTCCTTTTAAATCATTTAAACCCTTTATCTGGTTAAAAAAACCCTTTTTACACCCTATCAGAACCTTCAAAAGGTTGTAAAAACCTCCATTTTAGGCCTATTTCCACTTATTTTAAACCTTAGGGCTCAAGTGCCTTTCGGCTTAGCCCTAGCACCTTTTCGTCATATAACCCAGCCGTGCGACCAAACGACCATCGCTCATCGGCACATCGCAATCGCTCTTTCCCCAGTTCCTTTTCCCTGATGATTCTTCCCCGTTGATGCATTTTGGATCGTTGATCTGTCTCCCCCAGATCCAACGGTCGGCGCTGTTTCACCTTTCCACTGTCCTCTACCCCAGTCATTCATTTCTGCGACGCTCTGATTTAATTTGGACCGTCGATCCTCTTGATCGGACGATCATCGCGCCATCACATTATTTATTTCTCCCGTCTGAACGCCTTCTGCCTACCATGCTCTGATTTCATCTGGACCGTCGATCCTCCTGATCGGATGGTCATCACTCCATCGGCGATCCCCATTTCCTCGCCCCCACACTCCTTTTCCACCGATGGCCGATCCCCCGATTTAATCCCAACTGTCGATCTGCTCCTAGATCTGATGGCTCCCTCTGTTCCCTCCTTTACCCCACACATTGTTGTTCCCCCGATTTGCGAGGTATCGATTCAATCTGGACCATCTTATTAACCCAGATCAATGGCGCAGGTTCACTACGGGGGCACCCGACCAAAGTGACCCGTACTCCCTAGTCCCCCCGCAGTTAATCTCCACCGTTGATCTTCTCTCGATCCGACGGCCAACATTTTCCCATTCACTACAGAGGTACCTTGCCGAAAATATCCTTCCATACCCCCCAGTCCCCCCATAGTTAATCTCCACCGTTGATATGACTCCCTCAGATCCAACGGTCTGCGCTGTCTCGCATTATCGCTTTTCCTCTGCCCTAATTCATTCATTTCGGCCATTCCCCGATATGATCTCAACCGTGAATCCTCTTGAACAGACGGTCTATGCTTTCTCGTAGCCTCCCCTTCCCTCATACCATTTGTCATTTATGTGATCTGGCGTAGAGATCTGGGCCGTTGATCTACCCGATCTAACGATCCATATTCATCTTCGTGCCCAACTCAGGAAACCTCCCGAGCATGCACTTTGAACGCGAAATGGGTGGTTTTTGAGGGACAGGTGTCAACACCTAAGCCCTATTGCATTCGCCTGGGGTAATACCGCTTACCACCCAGACCCTATGTGAAAACCATCTCTGGTTTTCCAAAACCTCCATTGCATCTCTCCACGCCAAATTTAGTTTCAGACCCTGGTTTTCATGGTTTTTCACCATGAGGCCCTTTTCTGTTGCATCCACCGCCTCCTCACAGCTCCTCCACTTTCGCTTGAGCCTTTGAAGTAGTTTTTACCCTACACGCAAGGTTTTATATTTTTTTATTGTTTAGTTGCAGGTTTTAATGGCGGCCTGAAGTTGCTGGCCCTCCCACAGCCATATACCAGTGACAGAAGCCAAGGATGAAGATCCCGAGGCTGAATCAATGCAGAAAGGGATTCACAGGTTAACTATTAATGTGTTATTAGTGTCTCATGAACACTGGTGAAGGAAAAAACCCCCAGCGTGGAAGCCCAACCCACCTGTACACAAAAGAGATAAAGTGAAGATCAATGAATATTAAAGAAAGAGCAGCAAAAGAATAAAGGTTAAGGGTCCAACTCAGAAGATTAAAGGCTTAACCCGCAGATCAAAGATAAAACAAAGTTAAAGCCAAATCAGTGTTAAATGACAAAGACGAACAAATTAGCAAAGGAAAGCTTCGAATGACACATCAGTGGAGCTATTTACTCCTCCCAGGACTAAAGACACCTTGACAGTTATTATGCTGACAGAACCTCTTTAAATTGTTAAGGCAGTTATTGTAAAGGTATGGGTGTTCTCAAAACCCATACTATCCACTTTACTTGTACCAGAAGCAAAGACAGGACTGCAGCAGCAAGAAGACTACTCCAAAAAGACACTCTTTGGAGTTATTACTAGCCTGATAATTAGGCCTCAAAGTCTACAAGAACTACTAGAATGTGAAAGAAATTAATGTAATATTTATGACACAGAATGGGCATTCAAATTATTTTATCCTCTGTTTTAATTAACCATTAAGGCCATCTCTGTCACCTCTCCTCCCCATTCACCTATAAATCCTATTTGAAATCTCATTGTAAAAGTTGGCATTTGATGAATTCTGAAGTAATACATAGACTACTGCTTTGAAGAAGGGTTGAAATTTTGAATAAGTGTGGATGTCTTTGATTTTTTGTTGATGAAGGAGACTAGATCATTGGATCCCTGAGCCTGGTTTTGGTGAAGTAATCTCTATTTTTTAATGTTATTTCCCATTTTTTGATTTGTTCCATTATTCTTTGCTTGCAGTAGACTAAAATTTTAGGCTAAAAAATGTCTCCTAGAAGCACCTTAGACCTGTTTACTCTTTATTGCCTTTATGTTTTCATCTGTTGAAGGTTTTTCTAAGTAGTTTGACTAATTTTAAACCCTTAAGCTTGTTCATTTTAGAATAGTTCAAATAGTTGGTGTCAAGTTTGAATTATGGTTTTCCTTGCCTGCTTGCTGCCTCTCGAAAGCTATTTCTGAAAACATCCTTCAAACGCTATTGTCTGCAGCTTGGCAGAGAGGATTTGTTCTGATATTACCCTTTGTTTCTTGCTGAGATAGTCATATTTTAAGGTCTTTATAATTGAAGTCTTAGATGCCTGGGTGTTCCCCTTTTTATGAATGCAATTACTTGTGTCTCTTATATGTTTTCTAACTCCTTTAAGTGAAACAATTAGAAGAAACAAAGTGCTCCTCTACTTCTTTGTCTTACTTAAAAGTCTATCTTGTTTATGTTATCTACATAAAGTATGTTGGTAGGATTCATGGTTAGCCCTAGCTATTGAATATTTCTTTATGTTTAGATAGTGTTGCAAGTCCCTTCGTTGAAAAGTATACATGATTAAGGAGTCTTAACATCCCTTAAAGCTCTACTTTTCCTTCCAAATCCTTGATGTTCATCTCATCCCACCTATATGATTCCACAAATCCATTGACTAAGTTAGATTTTCCCTTTGGTTCCCCAAATTCATCAATCGAAACTGTTTAGACTTCCACATGACTCCATTGCCCAATGGCTTGTAGATTTCCACACTCTATCTATGCTGCCTAGATCACCTATTTCCAACCAACAAACAAAGAAACTTGCAGTTAATAACTAGCCTAAAATCAACCTCTTTAAAGAATCAAGCTATATCCTTACAAACATATTGAGAGATCCCTCTCTGAGACTAGGAGGGCTAGATCCTAGAGCTCTAAAGCTTGGTTTGAATGTTGCCTTGTCATTTGGTTTACCAATCAGCCAAATCACAGGACCCCAACAGAGCCTTGGGTCCGGTCCCAACAAAATTCAGAGAAATGTTCTGAGCCTTTTTAACTGATAGTTTTGAATACTGAGTGATTATAGGGGAAGGGAAATTAGTAATTTTTCCCAATGATGCTTTATTACATGCTTGCACAATTGCTTTCTAGCTACCCATCTTTATTTCTAACATTTTTACTTCATTTTTATCGGTGCATTTAAGCTTTCAACCCTAAATCCATTTTATTTCAAATCATAAAAACTATCTAAGTCTAACCTTATTTCATCCGAGGGCTTAGATTAAAATTTTGAGCTCCTCATTTATTCTCTATCTAAAACATGAAATTTAAAGCATGAGAGGTAAAGTTTAAGCTGTTTGAATCTCATGGATTGTGGCATTTAGGACAAGCTGCAGACAATCTTATTTGAAAAAGTAAACTAAAGTAGTGGCATTTAAACTTGCAACACTTTCATGATCTATTTTTGATGGGGTTCATATTTAATATTCTTTTGATCTTTGTTTCTTTTTGTCTTTTGATTGTTCTTTTAGGACATACCCTCTTTTCATTTTTTAATTTGGGAATACATTTGTAGAAAGCAAAGTTATATACAATATTTCAAGATCTTAATAGAGTCAATTCAAAATTATGAATCCTATATTTATAGGACCCTAACAGCGGCTTCCCATGGGGATTACATCTCCTTGTGAGATTTCAAGAACACCGTCGATTAGTAGCTTGATCTATTGGGCCAATGCCAAACATGCATATGTTGGGCCTGAAAAGTCCTAAACTAAATTTACCCCTTTTTCTGCAAATTGAAAACTGGTCTGAGACTAAAAGGTGCTACAACCTTCAAACCAAAATACTAAATCATCAATATCTTAGGGCCTTTTCCTTGGCTTAAAATATAATGAATTATTTCAAAACTAGCTGAAAACTGAAAACTTAAATAAGCTGAAATCCTACCTACTTAATCTAATCAGTTGTCCAACTGCTAGTTAGGTAAAATGAAATAGTCAATGCAACCATTCAAGCATTATGTACTTCGATAGATTTTGTTGCATTTGCTTGTTGATTATCAAAACTATAATTCTACAACCTATTAGAAACTTGTCAACAAATGAGAGGATAAGGAAATACTTGATTTCCTTTGTTGACTCTAGAAACTTTTCAAAAGGATCTTCCAAGATATATAAACTAATGTTTAACTGATCTAAACAATTGTACATCTATTCTGGATGGCCTCCATGCCATGAAACTGAAATGTTATTTTCATATTTATCTCCCTGCAAACTTTTCGATAAGTTTTGTGATGACATTTCTACTGATTGTAATGTTTGACTGCTAAAACCTTTATCATCTTGATTCTGAAACTCATAGTTAGTTAATGGAGAATGGCTTTGAATGCATTCATTATCCAACATATCTGCTATTGGATCATGAAAAACTTGTGAGGGTGGCTGCAATCTATTGGATATGGAATTCCATGGGACTTCATAAAATTCAACAAGTTTCTCATCCTTTTCTTTAGTGATGTTATACCACATTTCCTTTAAAAGATGAAATTATTCAAAACATAGTGGTATTGAATCCTCCTATGTTATTTGATCATGTATTTCAATGGGAACTGATAACTGCAATTGTGAAACTGAAATTTTCTGATCAAGAGTTTGATTATTTTCGTTGTTGTCAATCATAATTCCTAAGGACTACTGATTATTGATGGCATGAAAGTTATCTCTAATGAAATGAAATGAAGCAAAACAAAGAGGTAAAGAACCTTCACTTATTTCCAATTTTTTTTCTTTTTCTTCCTCACTCTCATAGCTGATTTGCATTAGCTGATTATTGTCTTCAATATGCTGAAACTGCATTTCTTCATCTTCCAAACTATTTTCTGATTGCTCTGTAAAGTTAGTTTGATTTTGGAGAACATGACTATCATCATAATGATCATACTTAGGCGAATCATCAAAAGAAGGAATGTCATCAAACACACACATTAAATCGGCATTTTCCTCTTCCACATATTGATCTATAAATCCATTTTCTGATCTATGATAATTGGAATTAGCAAGAATTTGTTCATGGCTATCAACCTATTCTATTTCTTCATTGTGATTTTGAACAAAAAATTCATCTTTCATAGTGATATTCTGTATGATTTCACCTATTTTTCTTACCAAAAGGTTGAGTTTTACCTCTGCAATGTTTTTCTTCTCTTCTTCTTCTGCTTTCAATTTTTCCTGTTTGATTTTCAAATTAAATTCTACATCAAATACAATGTTCTGCATTTGTACAAGTGTTTCTGGCTCTTTTTCTTTTAATTGGAATTACTGGATCAAAGGCACTTGGATAATGTAAGAGAGCTTAATCATGAGGAGGTCTTATATTTTCTGGCATTGAATAATAAACTTGATTAAATCTGTCAGAAAATTGTTGTATTGTTTCATTTGGATGTCTTTTTAACTGATTATATTCTTCTATGATCACAAAAATATTGAATTTAATTATCTGTCTATCAAGAAAACGTTTGACAAACTGCTGGAAATTTGAGATTCTTACAATAGGTAGATTCTTGAATCAAATTTTTACTCTATTTTGCAAAGAAAGAGAAAAAAGTCTGATTTTAACATCATCTTCATCAATCTCAAATAAATCCATATAATATTCAAAACCTTGAATATGTTTTTGGGCAGTGATGTTATTATTTTCTCCATCAAACCTGGGAAGAAATTTGTAATAGTTATCAGGGAAATCATGGAATATAGGAGGTAAAATAAGGGGCTTATATCTTTCTGGAAATTTATATGGTATAGGAATATGTACAGGGATTGTAAGATCAGTCTTGATTATTTGAGGCTTCTTAATTGGAAAATGATCATTATTAGATTAAGAATAAAGATGCTTAAAGAGTTTAAGGGAATTAGTAATTACAATCTTCAAAGGAAAATAATTAAAAACTAATCTAAGATCTTCTCTAAAATACAATATACATTGAAAAACTTTCTTAATGAGAAAGAACATAATGTCTTGGATTAAGATCCAAGTTGAAAGCCTAATATTTCCATATTTTTATTTCACGTTCATTCCTCCAGTGGAGTCTTGATTGTGAAAGTGATTTGGAGACGCTAGGTGGATGATTTTAACCTTTGTGTGTCTGATCACTATCCACCATCATAGATCAGATCTGAACCTGTAAAATATTTCTGAAAAAAATGTTAGTTTCCCGAGCGGAGTTGCTAATATGTTATCAATCAGTAATTTCTCAAGGTTAAATACAGAAATAGCTTGAGGTAACCACAAACCAACTTTTAAACTCTAGTATCTAGCCTTCCTAGGGTTCAAAGTGGGCTCTCTCTTTAAGTTTTAACTTAGTTTTGATTTGTAAATATTAGGCTAGTTATGAATGTGCAGCTTTGGTTTGGTTTTGGTAGATTTGGTGGGAAATATCACTTGAAAAGGATGGATAGTGTGAAATCTATTTGTCCATTGGGCCAAGGAGTCAAAATCAAGCAAACATGACTGGGATCAGGGCCAAAAGGTCAAATTTTTTCAGGGCAAGATAGATAACCCTTGAAGATCTTAGAAAGTTTTTTTTATGAGGTGGTATGATCGGGATAAAGGGAAATTGATAATCCTTTGATCTGGAAAAGGAAGTAGCAGGAAGAGGTCAAACGAGAGAGGGAGCAATTAAGAGTTCCCTACACTGGAAATAAGAGGAAAACTTATAAATGATAACTAGTTAAAATCAGGGTGCTCTTAACAAATCCTGTAGTAATACTTCTAGTTATTCATTCAGATTTACAAAAAAAATATATGGATTCATGTAACAATTAAAGATAACAATGACAAGTAAGGAAATACTTCACTCCAAATAGCTCATCACAAGAATCCTGAAGTATGATGCCAATTGGTTTGATCTAGCCTGCTACTCGAAATTTGACACACAAAAGCTTTCAAGTCCAACAAGAAATGACTATAACAATCTTCAACAATTTTATTCTACACCAATACTTCAAAGAGTGAAGTATTTATACAAATTCTAAACTAAAATATCTTGAAAAAATATCAAGATTGTTTTACAAATATCTCAAACTATTTTACATAAATAGAACTCAATAAAAGGACACTCAAAACTAATGAATCTATTTGGCACTATACTTATGGATTGATGGTGACAAATACGAGAATTTTAATTTGATTTCAACTCTTAGTTGATGATGAGGCATCCAAGTTGCTAACTGTCTCCTTTCTTTGTGCATTATGCTCCAACAATTCTGCAATATTGGGGTCCAATGATACCTTTGTCTATCTCAATCCGAAATAGATATGTAAAAGTGAAAGAGGTTTTTGTAGAAAAATATGTTACTAAGATAAAACTCTCTCTATGTCCCAAAATTCAATTCTAGCTGTTCACAATAGGCTCTGCAAAAAGGATGTGTAAAACAGAGATTTTCATAGTCTAAAAAATAGGCTCTAAATATGTGCATGTATCTCTAGATTCTCTTAGGAACAAAAACCTCCTTCAGTTTTGTAAGATGTATTTCGGATTGACCAAAATATTCTCTGCAAAATGATGACTTAACAAGAATTTTCTGTAAAAAGTGCTTTCAAATATTGTTTAATATTTCCAAATCCATAATGACTCTTAGAAAAGTGAGAGAGATTTTTGTAGTTGGATATCTTAGGAACATAAATCACCTTCAGTTTTGCAAAATTCATCTTGGATTGTCCACAATAGTTTCTGGAAAACTATGACTTAAACAGGAAATTTCTGCAAAAATGTCCCTTCTTGCTAACAGGAAATTTCTGCAAAAATGTCCCTTCTTGCTCTGTTTTCATCTTTTAACCTTACTATTATTTTAACTGTTTTTACTTTCACTTTGGATAAAATTAATTGTTGTTGAAATTATTTTCATATTTATTTACCATTTACTGCCTCTGTATTTACTTTTACTGTTTACCTTGACTGCTCTATAACTTCTTTTGATTTGACTTTCACTTTGACTTTCATCTGATACACTTTAAGTCTGATGCTCTTTGACTGTTCTGTTTTCACTGTCACTGTGAATTTTATTTTACTTTTACCATTCACTGTGTAAATTTATCTCTCTCTACATAAGTGACTTCTTTCTGTTCTGCTTCCTGGAATATTTTGTTAAGAAATATCATTTAAAATTATTTTCTTTGTGAACTGTTGGAGTAAAAAAAATCTTTAACTAGTATTTAGATTGTTTTATCCAAATTCTCCTTTTGCTAATGACCTGCAAAAAAAAATAATTATTAATGAAACAGAGGTCTGCATGGATGGATAATGGCTTTGATGATGGGAAAAGACTATGAAAAATGGTTTGAACTATAACAGGTTTTCATTTTTTTTGTTATTGGCTCTCAATTTTGCAAAAATAACTGTTAAAATTCAGGGTTTTTGGAACATTGTGTAACCTTTCGCATAGGTTTTACTGCATAATTTTTTGATAAAACAACCCTAAAGCCTTATAATTTATGCACAAAAAGGGGTTTTGAGAATTTATAAAAGGGTTTCTTCATTCAAAGGGTTTCTAAAGGTCTGCAATACTTAAATTTCTTCAATTTTTCTTAAAACAAGTTACAATATTCAGAAAACTTTGAATTTATCAGGGTTTCGCATCAAATCTGTTTTGTTGGGGGTAAATACAGGTCTTTCTGTGGGAAAACTAGGATTCACAAGGTTCGAATTGGCAGAAATTTGGTTCTTTCAAATGAAGGGAAGGTTATTTTCTTCGAAGAATACCTCTTTTTGCAAGTATTTGGTCTTGAAAAGGTTTCTGAGGCATTGGAGAGGATTTTTGATGGTTGTTGAAGTCTCTTGAAGTAAATTGGGAGCTTGAAGTGGTCTCAGCAACAATTGAAATGGATTTCTGGGTCTTTGGGTGAAAAAATGGAGTACAACGCTTGATTTTCAATCAGAGATGGTTTAAAAATGGACAAATAATGCAGAAAAGGCTTAACTGTGTGCATTATGAAGTTTTATAGTGTTTTTGGTTTAAAGCAGGTTAAGCATTGAATGGTGGTAAAATCATAGGATGGGTGGTTTTGGGGCTTCGAAGAATAGAAACCGCGAGTGGTTATCGCGTGCATTTGAGGTGGTAAGCAGTTTGGAATCGATCGAATGCGATCCAGTAGGAATGTGCCATGTGGAGGAGGGAGAGGATTCAAAAACCACCTATTTCGCGTGGAAATGAAAGTGTTATCATCGCACAACTTTATTTGCGATATGGGATTTCAATCGTTGGATCAGGAGGGGTTTATGCGAACGGTTGAGATTTGTTTGAGGAGTAGCACAACATTCAGAGATGGGGCCCGAGGTTTATTAATGCGGCGGGATGGGTTTCAAACCTTATAAATATAAATTTATAAAGTTAAACCTTAGGTTATATGATGGGAGGAGGGGTAAAGTCATATATGAGTTTTAATTAAAATATTTAACAAATGTTTCAACCAATAACGTTGGCGCGAGTCTTATTATATAGTTTTTAAACATTTTTCATTTGTTTAATAACTATAGGGGGCAAGGTATTTTTATATAGATACATTTAAAACCAATGGGAATATGGGCGAGTTCTATTTCATCACGTGGGGTAAAATAACATTGGTTAAAACATTAAATAGTGGGTTTTCTTGGGTTATTAAAATACAAAGGATTTAATACTATACGAGAGGGTATAGTTTTTAAGGAATTAATATCTAGGTTAGAAATTAATATGGAAAAAAAGGTGTAATGTAGGTAAATGAATAAAATACATGTTTTAACACTAAGTAAAGTGTAAATAAAGAATAGTTGTCCCTTTTATATTTTTCACACTTCGACTTAGGATAAAATGCATTTTATGGGTTTTTGAGTGAGTTTGAGTGGAAATGAAATTAGTTATTTAGGGTTTTACTTTTACTAAGTAAAAACGGGTTTTTACTTAGGGAAAGGGATTATGATTAATGGATTAAGGGTAAATGCTGATGAATATGGGCTTTGTGTAGGAATTCAATATTTTTAAATCAATCAATTATTGAGCCTTGGGTCCGATCCCAACAGAAGTCAGAGAAATGCTCTGAGCCTTTTTAACTGATAGTTTTAAATACTGAGTCATTATAGGGGAAAGGAAATTAGTAATTTTTCCCAATGATGATTTATTACATGCTTGCACAACTGATTTCTATCTACCCATATTTATTTCTAACATTTTTACTTCATTTTTATGGGTGCATTTAAGCTTGTAACCCTAAATCCATTTTCTTTCAAATCATAAAACTGTCTAAGTCTAACCTTATTTCATCCGAAGGCTAAGATTAAAATGTTGAGCTCCTCATTTATTCTCTATCTAAAACATGAAATTTAAAGCATGAGAGGTCAAGTTTAAGCTGTTTGACTCTCATGGATTGTGGCATTTAGGACAAGCTGCACACAATATTATTTGCAAAAGTAAACTAAAGTAGTGGCATTTAAACTTGCAACACTTTCATGATCTATTTTTGATGGGGTTCATATTTAATATTCTTTTGATCTTTGTTTCTTTTTGTCTTTTGATTGTTCTTTTAGGACATACCCTCTTTTCATTTTTTAATTTGGGAATACATTTGCAGAAAGAAAAGGTATGTACAATATTTCAAGATTTTAACAGAGTCAATTCAAAATTATGAATCCTATATTTATAGGACCCTAACATGGCCTAATGCCTGAATGTGGAATGATAGTGCAATCTCTCTTACTTTGAGGTCACTCAAGGATAGAGGTGGGATTCCTATTCAGGAAAAACCTGTGCTAAACAACACTGCAATCTTAGCTAAACAACTGAAGAGAGAAACAAGTCTAAGAAGACCATAAAATCAAAATACCATAACATAACATAATATACTATGGATGCCATCCTCTTCCTCATATAAGTGGTGAGATTCCTTACCCTTGGCCCTACTCATTAAAGCCACTATCTCCATGCATGAGATCTCCCTCCAAAACTGTGTTGTCCCTCAATAAATGTCCACTCCTCCATAACAACATGTTGATTTGGTCAAAGTTGACCCAATATTCATGCTCCAAACCCTTTTCATACACAAGAGTGCTTAATTAAGCTGCTAATGTTGAAAATGCAACAAGATGATGGAGCTTAGTGAAATGAAGTCGCCTTCACTAAGTGGGCCCGCAGGCTATTTTTGGCGCAAAGTCTATTTTTAGACATATGGATCATGGTCTATGAGTTGCAGGATGATATTTATGGATGATTGGTTGAGTTGGTAGAAATAGATGGACCTCTATTTTTAGACATTGGGCGGTTTCTATTTTTAGATTGTCGAGCTAAAAATAGAACAGTCAAATATTATTAACCCTTAATAATATTTAGACTATAAACATTATCTTATCCTCTTGGAGCACTTCAGTTTGATGCTTGGATGTGGCACATGCAGCTGAAAAAAGGAAATACGCTTTTCCTAAGGGTTAGTTGAGCTATTGCATGGTTGACTTCAGTTAGAACTCATGTGGCAGAGTTTGGTGGAGTTGATGAGACAGTTGGTGGAGTTGTGTTCGATTTAACTTAGTTAAACTAGTTGTATTTAGTCTAACTGAAAAATACACTAGTGATGAGTGGTGTGAATTAATTATTAATTAATTCACTAATTATTAACTCATAATTCAACTAATGAACACATCAGTTAACTGCAATGCATGGACAGTTCAGTGGAGACCAGTGTTAGAGGTGGGTGAAAGGGTGAGTCTACTATCAGTTGTGACTATGGCTGTGCATGAAATTTGCACACACATTGATTGAGATTTCCAATGAGGATTGTGCAGTTGAAGCTAGTGGGATTCAAACTTGGATCTCATCATTATTCATCTTGGATTGCGCAGTAGAGGCAGGCAGACTTGTGGAGGAGATTTGAACCTGTGACTTGTTCATCTTCCGTGCTAGTTTGTGTGTAGCATGTGAGATAGTGCTGAGAGCTGTGAGAGATTTGTGCTATGTATTGTTACATGTTCTCTATCATTATAATATACAAATAGTTGGGGGTTTTCAGCTATTTCTTTCCCCATTACATACTGTGTTCTATGTGTGCTTGATTATGTTTTAATGAGCGCATGCGACTGCTTTCTATTTCCGCATATTGATGATCAATTGTAGAAGAGGTTATGTATTATGCATGAAGCTTAAATAGCGTGTAATCAGGATAATCTCGGTGAATAATTTAGCAAATTATTCAAATTTTTACATGGTATCAGAGCAAGAATTGATCATCGGGATCTATTACAGTGATTGCAATTATTTCGGTAGACAGAGTCTGTAACGGGCCAGGTAGCCTCTGGGTCCATCCTTTCCTTGAAAGATGATATATCCAGTAAACGCCCCTACAGTCGATCTCTGTGATAGAAATAATTTGTTCTCACAGATCCAAAAGTAGTTGAGTTTTGAGCTTGGAATTCGAATTTTGCAGCAGTTTGTTTTCTTGGTGCTAGAGTTGAAATGTCTTTCAACGGATTGCGACTGGAATATGCCCTTGAGGGCAGTTCGAATTATGTTGCATGGAAGGACAGAATGGAGGTGGTATTAGATGATAACGGGCTGAAGGAGTTCATAGATGCTGAGATCCCAAATCCTATTGATGCTGCTCAAGTTGAAGCTTGGTAAAATAAGATGGCGAAATGTCGAAGGATTCTATTGGAGGGCGTGAAGGATCACATTGTATCCAGCCTGCATGGAAAAGCTTCTCCATATTTGATGTGGAAAGCGTTGACAGATCTATTCCAGAGCAAGAGCGACCAGAGGAAGTTGGTGCTCAAGGATAAAATCAAAAACATTAAGATGGAGAAAGGCGACAATATTGCCAAGTACCTCACGAAGTTCACTCAATGCAGAGATGAGCTGGGAAGTGTGGGGGTGACTATCGATGATGAGGACTTGGTGGACCTGGCTCTCCTTGGTCTTCCGAAGAGTTGGCATTCCTATCAGGACTCTGTCAATGGTCGGGAGAAGTTCCGAGGATAGGAGCTCTCTCTTCTAGATCTCATGCAAGAATGGCGGACTACCGAGGGGACGGATCTTCATCGAAAGTGTGATGAATAAAATTGCGCTGAGCAAAGCAAGGGAAGAAGCTTCTCGGTCACCGGGTGTGAAGGCAAGAAGCAAGATATGTCCAAGGTGAAGTGTTTTCACTGTCACCAGCACGGACATTATGCCACAAATTGTCCGCAGAAGAAGAAAAATAAGAAGGTTGCTGGATCTGCAGCGGGAGAGGCCTTAGCCTCCCAGTTTGAGCTGGATTTTTCGCTGATCGCATGCTTGGTCTCAAGTGTGATGGGATCAGTATGGTTCTTGGACAGTGGTGCGTCATTTCACATGACCGGAGATCGGGATTTGTTTTCAGATCTGGAGGAGAAAGATCTTGGAGTGCACATCGAGATGGGCGATGATGGTAGATACAGTGCGACCGGTATCGATACCATTTCCTTTGAGAGGGAGTCTGGTAAACCCTTCATATTGAAGGAAGTATTGCATGTTCCAGGATTTTTGAAGAATCTGATCTCTATGGCGATGTTGGAAGACAAGGGGTATGATGCGGTCTTCAACGAGAGAAAGGCTTTCCTGCGTAGCAAGAGAATTGGAGAAACCCGGAAGATAGGGGTTTGAGTCAAGAACCTTTATCAGTTACAAGTAGATGGCTGCGTAGCAATGGCATGCAAGGTGGAAGGAGTGGTGAGCCGAGATGATGGTGAGTTGTGGCACCAAATATTGGGCCACCTTCACCATGGAGCTTTGAAGATACTACAACAGATTTCTACTGGGCTTCCTAAGGGCACTCTTGCGCAGTTAGATCAGTGCAAGGGGTGTACCTTGGGAAAATTTTTGAAATCCACCTTTCACGAGAAGGATATTCGCGCCACGACGATCCTTAAGAGAATCCACACAGACGTGTGTGGACCTTTCTCAGTAGCTTCGACAACAAAGCACAAGTACTATGTGATCTTTGTTGATGATTTCTCTCGGAAGTGTTGGATCTTCTTCATGCAGAAGAAGAGCGAGACATACTCAAAGTTCTGTGAGTTCAAGGCGCTGGTTGAGAAGGAATCGGGGAATCATGTGAAGGCTCTTAGGAGCGACAATGGTGGTGAATTCATCTCTGCTAAATTCAAGGACTTTTGCAGCGCAGAAGGGATTCAGAGAGAGCTCATCGCACCCCCATAACCCATAAGCAGAATAGGTTCCCGGCGGAAAACAGCTGAACGATTGTGGGTGTAGCAAGAGTGATGTTGCATGATCAGGGCCTAGCGATGCATCTGTGGGTAGAGGCATGCAACACAACGGTATTAGTGCAGAACCGTTGTCCTCATAGGATACTTGGCATGAGTACACAGGGCAGGCAGCTGCAGACAGAGACGTGTTTTCCATTGCGATTTTTGAGCAAATGCCATGCATTGTGAAGAACACAGAGAAAATTTGGATGCATTGCGAGGAGGTTGGGATATTTGTGGGGTACACTGATACACCCCAAAACTATCGTGTGTATTTGCCAGATAGTCGCAAGACTGTTGTGCGACGGGATATCAAATTTTAGGAGGAGAAAGCCATGAAGTGTTCGCTTGAGAGGGAGCCACACTTGCATGCAGATGAGGAGCTATTAGTTCCTAAGGATGAGCTTCCGGATGTGGATCAGCCACAAGAGGAAGTTCATGGAGTGGAAGAGATAATATCCGTGTGTCAGAGGAAACGGCGCACTACGGCGAGCGGCGAAAACCGAGATGTAGAAGGTTGTAGGACCACCTACAGCACAGCGCAGACAGAGGCAGTCACCGGACCGGTACACTGGATACATGGCTCTTATGAGAAAATGTGTCATGAAAGAACCATCCTCTTTCGAGGAAGCTGTGGAGGAACCCGCATGGGTAGATGCCATGGTGGAAGAATATGATTCTATTGTCACAAAAAATGCATGGGATATTGTCCCAAGACTGGAGGGGAAATCAGTGGTGGGTTCACGATGGATCTACAAAGTGAAGCAGGCGGCTGACGGGAGCGTGGAGAAGTACAAGGCAAGATTTGTTTCCCGTGGCTTCTCACAGATCAAGGGGATCGATTATGAGGAGACCTTTGCACCTGTCGCAAGGTACTCTTCCATACGGACGATCCTAGCTCTCTCAGCGCAGATGGGATGGCACATCCATCGGATGGATGTGAAGACTGCGTTCCTCAACGGGTGTAAGGAGAGTGCGTGCAGGCAGCCCGAAGGGTTTCCGATCTTCCTTGATGAGTCGCATGTGTGAACAAAGAGAGCCTTGTACGGGTTGAAACGAGCACCTGCGACCATGCATTTCCTCGTTACTTTGAAGACTTGATTCTCCAGAGTGAGGCGGATCTAACTTCTGTACTTGATTGTGGTGGAGGGGAAGTTAGCGATCATTGTACGTATGTAGATGATCTGATTTTGACGGGAGATGGTGTGACCTTTCCTTCAAGGAGGATCTTGCAAAAGAGTTTGATATGAAGGACTTGGGCCTCCTTCATTATTTCCTGGGATTGGAAATTTGGCAGCGCAGTGGTGGACTATTTGTTTCTCAGGGTAAGTATGCCCGGGAGATACTGGAGAAGTTCAACATGCATGGCTGCAAGCCTGTTGATACTCCTCTTCCTGGTGGATGGAGGAAGGAGGATGCTACTTCGGCGGAGGTAGTGGATGCCACTGTTTATCGACAGTTGGTGGGGTCGCTTATATCGGGTGATACAGGCACGATATATGCTATCTTTTGATAACCAGCTAGAAAAGCTATGGTTAAGCCTACCAGCTCTGGAAGGTAGGCAAGCATGTATTGCGTTATCTTAGTGGCACACGGGATATGGGTTGGCTTGTGGTGGCCAGATGAGAGGATGAGGTGAAGCCGTGGCTTCATGGATGCATTGGGCAAGGGAGCCCAACGACCGAAAGAGCATCTGGGAGGGATCTTCAAGACGGTCGACAAAGGTCGCATGCATGGGAAGCAGAGATTCGTGCACCTGGCCTCCGCTGAGGCCGAGGCATGCGCGCAAGCCACGCATGCGAGGCCATATGGATGAGGAAGATTCTGGTCGGGTTGTTCGGGTCACACTTGGAGCCTAACGTGATTTATTGTGATAACCAGAGTTGCATTAAACTCTCGGCTAATCCAGTATTTCATGATAGATCCAAACACATCGACATCAGGTACCATCATATCAGAGATTGTGTGCAGCGGAGAATCATGTTACTTTCATATATTCCCACGGAGGATCAGGATGCTGACATCTTGACGAAGGCGCTCACCAGGAGCAAATTCGAATACCACAGAGGCAGGATAGGGGTTGCAGATAATCCATATCTTGTTGAGAGGAAGTGTTGAAAATGCAACAAGATGATGGAGCTTAGTGAAAAGAAGTCGCCTTCACTAAGTGGGCCCGCAGGCTATTTTTGGCGCAAAGTCTATTTTTAGACTATGTCTATTTTTAGACATATGGATCATGGTCTATGAGTTGCATGATGCTATTTATGGATGATTGGTCGAGTTTGTAGAAATAGATGGACCTCTATTTTTAGACATTGGGTGGTTTCTATTTTTAGACTGTCGAGCTAAAAATAGAACAGTCAAATATTATTAACCCTTAATAATATTTAGACTATAAACATTATCTTATCCTCTTGGAGCACTTCAGTTTGATGCTTGGATGTGGCACATGCAGCTGACATAAGGAAATACACTTTTCCTAGGGGTTATTTAAGCTATTGCATGGTTGAATTCAGTTAGAACTCATGTGGTAGAGTTTGGTGGAGTTGATGAGACAGTTGGTGGAGTTGTGTTCGGTTTAACTTAGTTGAACTAGTTGTATTTAGTCTAACTGACAAATACACTAGTGATGAGTGGTGTGAATTAATTATTAATTAATTCACTAATCATTAACTCATAATTCAACTAATGAACACATCAGTTAACTACAATGCATGGACAGTTCAGTGGAGACCAGTGTTAGAGGTGGGTGA
The DNA here is from genome assembly GCA_034641835.2 of Pinus albicaulis. Classification (NCBI taxonomy): domain Eukaryota; kingdom Viridiplantae; phylum Streptophyta; class Pinopsida; order Pinales; family Pinaceae; genus Pinus; species Pinus albicaulis. Next base: position 896,798,622 of record CM076572.1, on the reverse strand, counting down.
AAGGGTGAGTCTACTATCAGTTGTGACTATTGGCTGTGCATGAGATTTGCACACACATTGATGGAGATTTCCAATGAGGATTGCACAGTTGGAGCTAGTGGGATTCGAACTTGGATCTCATCATTAATCAACTTGGATTGCGCAGTAGAGGCAGGCAGACTTGTGGAGGAGATTTGAACCTGTGACTTGTTCATCTTCATAACTAGTTTTGTGTGTAGCATTGAGATAGTGCTGAGAGCTGTGAGAGCTTTGTGCTATGTATTGTTACATGTTCTCTATCATTATAATATACAGATAGTTGGGGGTTTTCAGCTATTTCTTTCCCCATTACATCCCGTGTTGATATGTGTGCTTGATTATGTTTTAATGAGCGCATGCGACTGCTTTCTATTTCCGCATATTGATGATCAATTGTAGAAGAGGTTATGTATTATGCATGAAGCTTAAATAGTGTGTAATCAGGATAATCTCGGTGAATAATTCAGCAAATTATTCAAATTTTTACAGCTAAAATGTCCTCCTTTCACATTAGGAGTGATTTTATTCCTACTAAAGAGATTTATGGGTCTCTGTGCCCTCTTATTCAGCAAATTAAGAAGCAAACACAAAAATTAATATTCCAACTAGCTTATGGCTAATTGGGAATATTTCATATTATTGGAGAAATAAACCAACATCCTTCAAGGAAATATAAATATATTTTGATTGCTATCAATGATTTCACTAGGTGGAATAAATTCGTGCCAATAATGTAGGTTAATGAAATTGTAATTATTCAATTTATTGACCAACATTTGATTACTATATTTGGTATTTATTTGGTTATTTTATTTGATAATGCTTCATTTTTTTCTTCATCTTGATGATACAAACTTGCATTAGATAATTGGATCATTCTTCATTATTAAATCAACTATTATTCATAAGGAACGAGAGTGGTTGAATCTACTAATAATAATTTGGTTATCATATTGAAAAGATAATAATTGAAAACCATAGGAACTAGCAACAATTTACCCAATGCCTTGCTGTCTGATATACTAGTGCTTAAAAGGGCATTGGGAACATCTCCATATTACTTAGTCTATGGGAAATATGTAATTTTACCACCCAATGTTTTCTTTCCTTCACTAAAAATTTCTGAAGATTTTCTCGGTTATGGTTTGTTTAGTATCCTCTTGACGATGCTGGAAATCCATCAACCAAGGGGATATCCCTGATGAAAATTCCCAATTAGACTTTGCACCATTTGGTGTGGGAGCCCTTCCAGAAATAAGGCCTGAATACCATGTATTATTAAATATTTTACTTAGCTAAAATAGTCACACAAGAGAGTAATTTATATGTACTTTTAGATGAACAAGTATGGCTTGTGGAATAGTCATATGCATAATGTTTCAAGGTTCTTCTACCGAAAGAGAGAGAAAAACGAGCCTTTAAAAGAAGAGTAATAGTACTAATCTAGTAAATCCACATGAGCATATACATATGAATGAATCATTGAATAAATAGCAAAGTAGTTCACATAGAAGCAACAATTGTTAAAACACATACAACACACCTTCAACAAGCTAAGTACCAAAACCACCGAAATAGTTCAATTTCCTTAGTACAGATGAAAACAACATATATCACAAACATTCAAAGAATAGTCTTAAAATATTTACGACATACACAAAAAAGTGTTCTGGCTCAAAGAGCTTTAAAATTAAGCAAACGTTCCAAGATACATCATGATAATGAACACCACTAGTGATCAGATTTGGATCAAGGACCTGAGTGATATCTCAAATTTCAAAGCGTTCAGAAATGTGTCGAACCTGAGTGACCGGATAGATTTCATCTTCCTGATTCCAGTGCCATGAATGGTTTGAAAAACTAACACTGTATGAAGAAGTTATCGCGATTTGAAAAGTCCAGTAAACTGCAATTTTTGGCCTTTGACCAAGTTTGACTGGGTTTTGAATATTGAAAAAGAGAGAATATTCTAGGGAATATTCCTTCTAGGCGAATTGAATGCTGACAGTGTCATTGTATGGTTCAATGGAAGGACTATATCTTTGGTTTGTCCAATTAGAGGATGCCATGTGGCCCAGGTTTGATGGTCGAAATTTTTTTGGAGTGGACCAGAGTTGATCACACAACCTCTTGCTCATGAAGCCAATGCCCTAACCATCTATGCTACCAGTGTTTCTTAACACTATAGGTAGGCGGGTTCGTTATATGGTTTAATGAAGTCACATATGGGAGAGCAGAGGGGCCAACCCCTCCCATATGGCCGCGACCTATGGACCATGGGCTAAGCCCCTAAAATCCACCATTAAGGTTTGTTTATGGCCATGTAAACACAATTAAATGCCACGATTTGTGCAGTTGCTCTGAAGGTTAAGGATTGAAGACCGCATGGTTTGGGCATGTGCCCAACCACTAACCGCCATACCAAATGTTGCAGTTAGAACTGGTATAATTCTTGGCAGGTGCATTATTTTTGGCATAACCCCTATTTTAACTAGAGTTTAACTACAGTGCTTCAGATTTGGTGGAGCTTTGTAGGGGTCACTGGACAAATGTTGTTTAGGCTCTTTCTTGAGCTAGATTTGACCATTATGAGAGTGTGAATAGTAAATTTAGACTATCTCTGACATTCCTGACTCATTGGTGTGGGCTGCAGATGCATCATAGGACTTTTAAGCAGGTTTTTTCTTTAGATAATTCATAGGGACCACCAGGGCCACCAGGGGCTAGCAGCTGTATGAGGCCTAGCCAGTGCAGCTAGAGGCCTTTCTCAGTAATCCAATAGTAAATTTTGGATGTTTCATACATTCTGAAACTAATGGTGTGGTTTTTAGAGCATGTAGAGGACTTTTGAAAGCCGATTTTCTTCAGAGAAGTTCTAGGGGCCACCCGGGTCGACAAGTGCCTGTAGGAGAATGTGGCCTATCCAGGGCAACCAATAACCATTCTCAGCAAACCAATAGTCATTTATGATTGTTTTGATATTTATGAATCCATTGATGGAGTTTGTAGAAGTTTTTGAGAACTTATGAAAGTCTATATGCTTCAGAGAAGTTTTCAGTGACCCTAGAGCTAGGGGTGCCACCAGGTGTTGGAGGCAAAACCAGAGCAGCTAGAGGCCAATCTCTGCAAGTGAATAGTATATTCTGAATATTTTCGACATTTTTAATCCAATGAAAGGATTTTCATAGCCATTTGAATACTTCTTAAGGTTGAAGAGTTACATGGATTTTTTGGGCAGCCTAGGGCCAACAGTGGATGGAGGCCTAGATTGGGGATCTAGAGCTCATTTTGAGAAAATGATCAGCCTATTTTGGATGTATGATGCATGCTAGAGACAATATAAAATTTTTTAGGGAAAGAAAAGTGTTTCTGAGGGAGTTAGTGCCATAGAGAAGCTCAAGAGCACTGACTCAAGGAGACCAGTCTAAGGGAGACGAGGTTCATCTTCAGAGATATTTCAGCCATTCCACAGATATAAATGGTATTATAAACCCATTAGTTTAGTTCATATAACCATTGGATTTGAGTTTGTAACTTGTAAAATAAATTTTCCATCCTAATCCCAAAAAGCCAAGTCAGTTGACAAGAGCTCAAGGAGACAGAGCCCACGATATTCAGGTGAACTCCTATATTAAATTTGTTGTTATGTGTTGATGCTTATTTGTTGCATTATATGGCTGTTTCACATGTTTAATATCAACAATTTTTTTTTTATTAAATCACTTAAACAATTAAAAAAAACATACACCTTTGTTTCAAGTTGTTAGCTCCCCGTAATTTGCTAGATTGATTGAGATACAAATTTACAAGGGTAACATCAAACCAAGCTTTGGAATCCAAGGACCTAGCCTTCGTATATTTGGAGAGGGATCTCTAAATGTGTGAAAATATATGTCTTGTTTACTGATTAGGGTTGATTTTAGGCTAGATTTTAAGTGCAAGGTATTTTGATTGTTTTTTGGTTGGGTATGATACTTTGATAGATTTTAGATAGGAAACATGGAAGATTGTTAAGTCATTAGGAAATGGAGTCTAACAAGGTCCAGATAAGTTCGTCAATGGTGTTAAGAGCATTTGCAGGGCAATTTTACTTGGTTGGTGAATATTTTAAGGTTATGAAGGATTTATGAAATGGACATAAAGATTGAGAACACCAAACTAAATAAAGGGCTGAAACCAAATCCTTTATATACTTGTAAATTGAGGGAGTTAGAAAATTGATAAGAACAACAAGAGAATCAAAGGCATAAGCAGAACCTAATCCATTTGATTTCATACTGAAAACAGATAATTAACCAAGACAAACATTCATTCAGATAAAAACATAGAAAGGTAAGAAACTTATCCAACTTTCAGAGCTTTTATCATCTAGAGCAGAAAAACATTTAAGATACACAAGTAACTATAACCATAGAAGGAGAGAAAACTCTAACATCCAAAGTTACAACTATAAGGTTTCCTTAAATTTTTTTTAGTTAAGTAAAGACAAAAAGCATGATTTTAAATAAACTTCTTTGACAAACCTAGACAAAGCTGCTTTAAAGAGATGATTCCAAGAACATAATGTTTCAGTGGTAACACTATGCAGGGCTAACCATAAATCATAATTGATGCTAACTGATCTAAATTATTCAAGAAATGGACGAGCTAAGAACTTATTAGAGAGCAAGAAATGATTTTTCTAATGTATCTTAGCAGAAGAAAACATTAAGGAAGTGAACGACAAACAGATTTAAGGTGCCATTAGAAAACATTTCTTAATCTAAATTATTTGTCGTACTGCAACATAGCAAGATGGAAAACATAATGGAAAAATAGAAAAAATAAACAAAAGAAAACTTCACCATCAACCAAGCCTATGGATCCTGCAAACAATCCTTCTCCATCAACAAGCAAATCAGATCATGTATGAGTTCCAAGACATCAATTTCTCTTCAAAAACTTCAAAGGACTATGTATTATTCCAACATCAATCATCAAAATCCAACCTTTACAATGAGTTCCAATGCAATATTTATGCTGCAAATGAGGAGGTGAAACTCTTCTAGGGTTCAAAATGTTATTAATTATAGAGTAAATTCATTCCTAGCCTTGAAAACCACGCGGGGCATAAGGTAAGAATATCTGAAGCTACTTCTTTGTTAAATAACTTTGTCTTAATTTCTGAGATAAAGACAAGTGGAAAAGATTGACTCTAAGGCTTTATCTTATCTTTACAATAACTGTCCTGATAGTTTAAAATATATTCTTTTGTGTAATAACTGCTTAATTGGCTTTATGGATAGAAAGTAGGCTCAATGTGTCAATTAGATATTTCTAAGGGAATAAATGCTCTTTGTTGATGTATTCGAGGCCGCTTTAGCCTAACTTTCCTCAATTTATCCATTTACACTGTTTTTTTTGGCCTAATTCTGCTTTTAGCCTTCATAATTCATCATGCTGCCTTTAATACTTTATGGCTTTCTTTAAACCTTTTTTCATCTGTCTTTAACTGTGTTTCTATATTTTAATCTTCACAAGTTAAACCTTTAATCTTCGGATTTATGCTTTTTAACCTTCATTCTTCATCTCTGGTCTTCGTTGCTTTTTGCGTACAGGTGACTTTGGCGCGTTGGAGGGTTTCATTTAATCAATGCTCATGATACGCTGATCAAACCTTTGAATTCGAACCTTGTGAACTTGTTTTCTTCGTGATTTTTCCTTGAGGATTGTCATCCTAGGCCTTTCTTTCCACTGCTTTGGCTTGTGAGACGGCTGGCTTATTTTCTCACCATTAAACCTGCAACTCAACATAAAATATCAATAAATCCTATGTTTTTTGGATAAAACTGCTTTAGAGGCTTGAAGGAGGTGAAGGAGCTGTGTAGATGGGAATGAATGTAGCGGAAGGAGATTCCATGGTCGAAACCATAAGAAATAGGGTTTAAACTTGGTTTATGGCACGAGAGTGGAAAGGCGGTTTTGCAGAAAACTGTAGGTGGTTTTTGCGTGGCCAAAAGGTGGTAAGCGGTAATGGGCTGATCGAACGTGATATGGGTTATAGGACAACACACATCCTATCAAAACCACCCATTTCGCGTTGATATGGAGTGTTAAATCATTTTGGCGGACCGAGCGCGAAAATAATTCTAGACCATCAGATCTGGGAGATCGACGACTAGGATCAAATGTGAAGGGAGGAAAGATGCGTGGGAGGAAGAAAGGTGGGACTCGGATATGATGTCAGCAGTTTTGTCTTTTGGTGAAAAGTCTGATCAGCGGGGTAAAATGCTGACTGTTAGATCTGAATAGATCAACGGTGGAGATTAACTGCGGGGGGACTGGGGGTTACGAAGGGATTTCGGGGCCGGGTGCCTCTGCAGTGAATAGGGAAATACTGGCCATCAGATCGGGAGAAAATCAACGGTGGAGATTAACTGCGGAAGGACTGGGGAGTACGGGCCACTTTTGTCAGATGCCCTGCAGTGTACCTGCGCCATTGATCTGGGAGGAATGGACGGTCCAGATTGAATCGGGAGATTAGAGATTAAAGATGTGGATGAGGGGTTAGGGGGATGGCGAAATTGCGAAGGAGCGATGACCGTAAGATATAGAAGAGATCATCGACTAAGCTTAAATGATGAAGGAGAATGAAAATGGCAGGGTTGACATGCAAGAGTAATGTGGGCTGTTGGATGCGGGGAAATGGACGACTGAGATTGAATCGGGGTCGCGCATATCGGAGATCCGGACGGATCGGAGGAGGAAATGTGGAGGGAGCGATTACGATGGAGTGATGTGATGGTGAAGATGAAGTGCGATGCAGCGTGTACCGTCTGATCTGAGGGAGATCGACGGTCGGAATTTTATCAGCGGGGAATTCCATCGGCGGAAAAAGGAGTGGGAACGAGGAAACGCCAAAGTGAGATGCAGCGTGGACTGTCCGATCTGAGTGAGATTGACGGTTGGGATTTTATCAGCGGGGAATTCCATCGGTGGAAAAAGGAGAGGGAACGAGGAAAGGGCAATGCGTCGATGCGATGGAACGATGCGCAGACCGTCTGATCTGGGGAGAATGAACGACCCAAATTGAATTGGGATTTCGCATCGGCGGCGAACATTTTTAAAGGGAAAAAGGTAGTGGGGACCAGCGAAAATCCGAAATGCCGATGGGCCAATGGGCCAAGTACTCGGTCATGGAGCGGGTCATATGATGAAAAAGGGGGCTAATTGTAAGCCGAAAGGTGCTTAGAGCCTTATGCTAAAATGAGTGGAAAATAGGCCGAAGTGAGGTTTTTGAGGGTTTTTTAAGGGGTTTCGATAAGTTAGAAAAAGGGATTTAAAACCAAATAAAGAAGATTTATAAGGTTTTAAGGGGATTTTGAAGAAAACAAAGGGTAAAATGAGGAAAATGGTTGACATGAAGGGAATATTTTGAAATGGATAAATGATGGAAAATGAGTCTGAAAACAGTGCTTCTTTGAGACAGCAGGGCTATTTGAATGAAGATATTAGTGAGATGGATTTTGAAGGATAAGGGGCATGGAAAGACTTCAAGAACTCATAGATTTGCTAAAATTTGTTTCTTGAAGACTGAAAAGATCTGTTTTAGCCATCTTTGAATATGTAAAAATTATGGATGGCTAACAGTGGCTCCACTTGGGGAGGACAACTGTCTTTTAGGTGTCTAGAAGCTCAGTTTATCAATCTCTGGCTTTTAGCAGACCAGTGGCTCATCCATTGGGCATAATTTCTTTGTTTTATTGCTAATTTTATTTGCATTTTGACAATTCTTCAATGACCTGCAACATGAAAACTCTTTAAGATAGTACTTCTACCTACCCAAAACTACTTGTCATAGCATTTTTTCTTCTCTTGAGTGCACTTGGACTGGCATCTCTTTTACATATTATTTTTGAAAACAGAAAGATAAAACTATCTAAGGCTACCCTTATTTCTTCCAAGAGTCCAGATTAAACAGTTGGACTCAAAAAATTCTCTACCTAATCTACTATCTGTCAAGATTAAGCTGTTTGACAGATCTTCATTCTCTACATTCTAAAACAGAAATTTAAACATAGTCAAATCAGGATTAAACTGTCTGATTTGCTATGGTGTCTATGGCTGTATGTACAAGCTGCACATGGACTTTATTTGCAGAAAATTAAAACAAAATTGTGAAGGCTTAAGATCTGAAAATTAAAGACATGCTTCTTTCTTCTTGGCTCAAGTTTTGATCTATTTAGAGCCATCTTTTTCTTCCTTTCCTTGGTTCAGATTTTGAGTTTGTTTGAACCATTATTTTCTATCCTAATCTATTCTACTGATAAGCCAAGATTATATAGTTTGGAAAATCTCCTTCACTAACCTATTAGCATGAAATTCAAATTTAATCAATCATGTTTAGGCTGTATGATTGAATAATTACAAGTAGTGGCATTTGAGTTTGCACACAAACATTGTTTTTCATAAAAGTAAATCAGAAAGATAAGGCCATGATTTGTCTTTTGTGAGGCATCTTTATCTATCTCTTTGGTTCTGTTTTAAGCATGTGGAACCAATATCTTTTCAATCTCCTAATCTATCTTTCTTTAAACAAGTTAAGTCTGAAATAATGTTTTATAAATCAAAGTTTCTACTAACTTATCAACATAAATTTAAAGCATGTTCAGACATGATTAGGCTAGATAACTGAAAAATATATCCCTTTGAATCAGAAGTGGCATTTAGACTAGCTCACTTTCAGAAATTCTCTTTTTTGGGTATGGGGTTGTACCTTTTTTGAATCTACCCTCTTTGATTTTCTTTGATTTTTATTGTTTTTGTATTTTGTATAATTTCCTTTTAATTGTGTTATGTACAATGAATAAAACTTTGAAACTAAGACTCTTGACAGAAATAGTGTTTGAGCATCCTGCCATTGACAGGACCTCCAAACATTTCAATTCCATCAAGTTCCTTAAAAAAGAAAGCATTGTTGCCTGTCACCGAATAAATGATATAGGGGCCTTTCCATAGATTTTCAAACTTACCATGTTTGCCTTTGTTTTCCCTTATGGAATCCCATTTTAGAACTACACTTCCAACTTGGAAGTCATTTTCTTTGGTCCTTATATCAAATAATTTCTTGATTCCTTCTTGGACTACTTGTGTCCTTTTATATACTTCCTCTCTTGATTGTTGCAAATGAATGGTCTGATTGATCCTCCTTTTCATATCATTTTCTTCAGCTTGGACCTCTTGAAGGAGTTTCATGACTGGGACTCCTAGAGATGTTGGGAAGACTGCATCCATGTCGTAAACCAATTGATAGGGAGACATGCCGATGGACTTTTTAGTAGTCAATCTATCATCCCATAAGGCATGGACAAGCTTACTATGCCAATATTTCTGATTCTGTTCCAACAATTTTTTTGATGATATTAACAAGGCTTTTGTTGGAGGATTCAGCTAGACCATTTCCTTGGGGGTAGTAGGCAGTAGAATGGCCTAATGTGATCTGATATTTATGGCAGAAATATACCATCCTCTTAGACTTGAAGGCAGCAACATTGTCTGTGATTATTTTCCTAGGACAACCAAATCTGGATAGTATGTTGGTTTTAAGGAATTTGATGATGACAGAGTCAGTAGCATTCCTAGTGGGTATGGCCTCTATCCATTTGGTAAAATAATCAGTGGCCGTGAGGATCCATTTGTGTTGGGCTGAGGATGATGGGAGAATTTACCCAATGAAGTCCAAACCCCATCATTGAAAGGGAGCCTCAACACTAATAGGCTGCAAAGTTAGTGGTAAGAGTTTTCTCCTGCCATCAAAGATTTGGCACTTGTGGCAGGACATGAATAACTTATGGGTGTCTGGGAAGAGGGTGGGCCAATGGTATCCAGACCTGAGGATTTTTTGTTGTTGTGGTCTTCCAGTTAAGATGTCCTCCACATTCTCCCTCATGTAGCTCATGAGTGATTTTTCCTGCATCAACCTCAAGCAAACATTTAAGTAAAATCCCCACAGCATATTTCCAATACAAAACTCCATCTAATATACAATAATTTAAAGCCTTTTTTTTGAAAAATCTAGCTTTTTTTTTTGAAAAAGAAGGAGGAGAATTCAGATAAAGCAACACATATATGATGTCAGCATACCAAGGAGAGTTCATGAATGTTTCTTCAATGAATGGTGTTGTGCATTCTTCTATCTCTTCCAAAATATCAACCATGTTCATATCTGAAGGTTGGAAGTTTGACTCAGCCATAAGTTTTGCTAATCCCTGCCTTTTGATGTTCTTTTGCAACAATACTGTTGCCACAGTATGTTCAGAGGCAAAGGAGAAAATGTAAAAGTCCTTGGTGAAGTCAGGGCTGACTAAGACTGGTGTTTGTGTGAGTGCTTGTTTTACCAGCTCAAAATATTGTTTCGCTTCCATATTCCACTTCACTCCTACTTCCTTTTTCAACATATTCGTGATATTTATTAAGAACTCAAAAAGGTTAGGGATGAATCTTCTTAGGAAGTTAATCTTTCCAATGAAAGATTGCAACGCTTTGATGTTCCTAGGATGGCTGATTTGTAAGATGCCTTTTATTCTTTTGGGATTTATCTTGATTTCTTCCTGAGAGATGATGTGACCTAAGAGTTTTCCTTCCTGAAGGCCAAACAGAGTTTTCTTAGGATTTAGGGACAGGCCATACTTTCCACATTTTTCAAAGACTTTTCTCAAGTGGACTAAGTGCTCCTCATCAGTCTTAGAGTAGAAAGTGATGTCATCAAGGTATATGACTATGAAGTAACCTATGTCTTCTAAAAAATCTATGTCCATTTCCCTTTGGAAAGTATCCTCTGCATTCATTAAAATGAATGGCATTTTAACATACATGAACGTACCCTAAGGTGTAGTGAAAGTAGTTTTAATTTGGTCACTTGGAAAGACTAGAACTTGGTTATAACCTGAGAAGCCATCTAGCAATGAGATTCTTTGTGAACCAACTACTTTTTGGAGTATGTGATCCATTTTAGGCAAGGGTTAACTGTCTTTCAAGGAGGCTTTGTTCAAATTTCTTAAGTCAATACAAAGCCTGATTTCCCCAGTCTTCTTCCTAATTGACACAAGGTTGGACACCCATTCTGAGTATCATACAGGGACTATGATCCTGACATCGTACATTTTTTTTAATTTCTTTCTCAACTGAGGGTAACAAGAGGGGGTTTATTCTTCTCAAATTTTGTTTAAATTGTTTCTGATTTTCTTTGAGAGGAATTTTATGTTGGATGATTTTGGTGTCATAGGATTTCAAGTCTTCATACCCCCAAGCAAACACATCTTTAAATTCTCTAAAAAGCTCAATGTATTTCTGTTTTGTGTGAGATGGGAGATTTTTGGACAACTTGATTATTTTGGGCTCTTTCATCCCTCCAATGTTACACTCTTCTACATTTGTTTCAGTGGGTTCCATCTTGGGTTTTTTAGCTACATCATTAAAATCAAAGAACTCTTCTAGTGGTGTAAGGCCCCTTGGAAAGGTGTCATATTTGTATTGCAGAATTTTAAGTTCTCTTTGATCTGATTTATCAAATACTTCTGCAACACAAGGGTTTTGAAGGTGGTTTATATCATCATCAAAGGGCAGCTCTGTTTTGGGAGTTTCTTTTTCAGCAGAATTATTTCTTTCAAATCTCAAACTTTATTTTGTGCTTGCAAAGTCATTTCCGGATTGCAAAAAATCATCTATTTGGTCATCATTGTCAAACACTTGCCAATGGTTCAAGTTTTCCGGTATAGTAGGCATGTTCTTTATTTTGATGAGGCATTGATTATTTTCATAAGGTAAAGAGCAATTGCTGGCAGCAAAGGCAAGCTCATTGGCAAGGCAGTTTTGGGCCCTAGGGATGAAATTAAGCTCATATTTCTCAAATGTTTTGAGAAGGTATAGGGCAACATTTATATATTCCCTTAACCTAGGGTTCTTGGCTGGATATTCTCCCTTAATTTGATTGATGATTAGTTCATAATCTCCTTGGGTCAAGATTTTCTTGGCTTTGAGATTTTTAAGTAAGTATAGACCAATAAGGAGAGCCTCATACTCTGCAACATTATTGGTGCATTGAAAATATAACCTATAGGAATGGCCTTCATTTTTGTTGTGGATCCAAACACCAGCCCTTGATCCGACCTTACCATAAGAACCATCAAAGCTCATATGCCAAAGGGTGTCAATTTCAGTTTTTTCAATGTTCTGTAATTCAGGGCTACTAGAGTTTTGGGAGTCATTTTCTTGATTAGAGAGCTAGTTTGATTGTTCTGGGGGACTTATTTCTCTTTCATTGTCATTCATTTGTTCACTTATGTCATTTTCATTGTACAGGATGAAGGAGTTGAGGTCTGAGTGAATGGAATAAACTGGTGTGTTATTTGGCCTATCTATGTTACTCACCATGTATTTCAAGTGGGATTCCCGGTAAAATCTTCTTGTTTGATTGAAGACTGGGATGGTGGCATAGGTCATGTCCATTTGAAGGCTGCCCTGGAGTTTGACCCCCCATGATCTAGATAAAATCATGCCATACTTTGGGGGGATGTCAGCCACAACTATATCCATGACTAGACTCTTAGCAGGGATTTGTGCCAGATTGACACATAGATCTTTGATTAGGCCCAGACACTTAACCCCACTGGAATCAAAAGAATACAAGTCTTTGTAGGACTTTGTTATTTCTAGGCCCAATCTCTCCATCACAACCTTTGGCATGAGATTATGTGACACACCGGAGTCTAGCATAGCATTTTGCAAAAAAAATTCATGTATGTTTAGACTGACATAGAAAGGAGGGACTGCTTCTTCTTGATATCTTCCCTCTACTTCAGGACCAAACAACAGTTCTGGTTTATCATCAGTTAAGTTTAAGGTATCAGTATCCTTGCCTATGTTTAACACTTTGAAAATCTAGGATCTATATACCTCTTGGGTTACCAATTCAGTGAGGGGTATAGTGATCTTGATTTTGGCAATCTCCCCCTCAAAACTGAAAGGCAGGTGTCTTTATTGCATTTACATTAGTTTTATCAGCCGTGAACTTTTCTATATTTTTAATTTGCTGATCTTGATTTGATGGTTTGGACACTAAGGTTTTTTCAGGGCCACTATTTGAAGTACTAGGGCAACTTGAATCATTACTAGGTTGGCTAGTCTTTTGCTTGTTTAGTTCAGTTTTCTTAGCCATAGTATTTGTGTTTTCTGCTGTATTTTTAGGGATAGGTTCAGAGGTTTTTCTAACAGCAGTGTTTGGTTGATCTGTTTTAGGAATATGTTGAATCTTTTTTATCCTAAGGTTATATTGCCTATGGACTTTCATTATGGCATTCTAAAATCCTAATCCATACTCTTCGGAATCTTCATATGATTTCTCATTTGGTTTTGAAGAAAACATCCTTTGTTCTTCTTCAGTAAGGAATGTGTTATCCTCATCATCCGAACCTATGACATTTACATGGTCTTCTTCCAACTTCTCAGTCTCTCTTTATTCTTCATCTACATAGTTGTCTTGGAAAGGGGGTCTAATTTGTTGGTCACTCTCTCTTTGTCTGATTTGAGGCAGGTCTCTTTTAAAATTCTGGTTTCTATTTCTTTTTTGAAGATTGGCTTGATTTTCCCTAGGAGGTGTTCTCTCATTTAAACTGAATTTTTCCATCATCCTCTCCACTGTCCTAACTATGGAGTCAAGTTTGGTTTCGGAAGAGGAGGGTGCAAATGTTGTGTCATCTCTATAAGTCACCCTTTTCTCTGATCTCACCCTAGCCCTTTTCTCAATCAAATTGGCCTCTACACTCATAGCCCCCTTTTTCATGTCTTTTAGAGTTAGGTAATCTCTCTCCCTTAGTTGATAGGCCATATCAGCATCAAATTCTTCAGGATATTTGACCAAGGTCAAACCTTGTGGAGGTTTTATGTGAGGTGGGAGAGCATTGTAAACACTGTTAAACCTAGTGGATTAGTCATGAACACTTTCTCCCGGATTTCTCTTAAGATTGTTATACTCGGACAAAATTTGGAGGGGGTTCTTCTTGATTTCCCATTTGTCCACAAAGGTTTGGTATAGAGTAGGGAGATCCTGAATGCTATTGGGAGGTAAGTTTTTAAACCATTTCTTGAGTTCTCCCCTGAGAAAAAATCCTCATTTTTATGGTTTCTTCTTCTATCTCCATATAGTCAAAAGCATCATTAATTCTATCTACATGTTTTTGAGCAGTGATGGATTCAGTCCCTAAGAAGCGAGGGATTTTGGACTGATAATCATTTGGCAGAGGTAATAGTGGTTTTTGTAGATCTAGTGGAGCATACCAAGCTGCCATGATGGGAGGGAAAGGAAAAAAGGGCTGATTTACAAGGGGAGGATTTGTGAGAGGTGGAGGAGGATGGAGTGAGGTGGTTTGCACACTGGTGGTATGGATGGGTGTAGCTGAGGTACTTGGACCGGAAGACGGATTCTGAGTAGATTTGAGATGAAAAGGGATGAAGTGATGTAGAAGCTGAAAATTAGGTGGAGTGGAAGGAGAAGCTTCTCTATTGGAGCTTTGCTGCAACTCTATGGGCTCAAAGTCAGCTTGGTCAACCCTACTTTGTGACTTGGTCCTGAATAGGTTCTTGGTATGGTGCAAATCAAACAGAGGATCTTGTGAAACTGTAAGGTGTTCTGGTGCAGAACTTTCTCTATGGATGGTCCTAACAGTGGGTGAGTTTCCAGCTTTAGGATTTTGCCACAAAAACATTTCTGGGTTATCAAATACGGTAGGAGGATTTGGGTCCGGGTGTGATCTGGTATAGATCCTTCGTGAAGCCAGATCTGTTTATTCACACAAGGTATAACTAGGCCTTAAAAACTGTTTCGAATTGATTTGACACAATCCTAGAACAACCTATGGGACTAGTGGAATGAGGAAGGCCTACTGGAGGTTAGTAGAGTCGCCAGGTGGATTTTTTTTTGAAATTTTAAAGATATGTATACAATGGTCCACCACCAAATTCTTGATAAAAAATCAATCTAGGGAGTGCTTTTGGGTTTTTAGTTTCTTTATGCAGCCTTAAGGTTAATGAGTATTCCCTAACTAAGTCATTATCTTGCTAGGATGATGAAGTAATTAGTTTCTACTCTGGCTATGGGTTGGTTTTTAAGTCAAACTAGGGATGTATATGAGTCTATAAGAGTTTGTCAGGCTACTATGAACTCAGTCCCACCGTGATCGCCACTATGTTAGCTCCCCGTAATTTGCTAGATTGATTGAGATACAAATTGACAAGGGTAACATCAAACCAAGCTTTGGAATCCAAGGACCTAGCCTTCCTGGATTCAGAGAGGGATCTCTCAATGTGTACAAAGATATGTCTTGTTTGCTTTTAAGGGTTGATTTTAGGCTAGATGTTAAGTGCAAGGTATTTTGATTGTTTTTTGATTGGGTATGATACTTTGATAGATTTTAGATAGGAAACATGGAAGATTGTTAAGTCATTGGGCAATGGAGTCTAACAAAGTCCAGATAAGTTCATCAATGGTGTTAAGAGAATTTGTAGGGAAATTTTACTTGGTTGGTGGATCTTTTAAGGTTATGAAGGATTTATGAAATGGACATAAATATTGAGAACAACAAACTAAATAAAGGGCTGAAACTGAATCCTTTATATACTTGTAAATTGAGGGAGTTAGAAAATTGATAAGAACATCAAGAGAATCGAAGGCATAAGAAGAACCTAATCCATTTGATTTCAGACTGAAAATAGATAATTAACCAAGACAAACATTTAGATAAAAACATAGAAAGGTAAGAAACTTATCCAATTTTCAGAGCTTTTATCATCTAGAGCAGAAAAACATTTAAGATACACAAGTAACTATAACCATAGAAGGAGAGAAAACTATAACATCCAAAGTTACAACTATAAGGTTTCATTAAAACAATTTTAGCTAAGTAAAGGCAAAGAGCATGATTTTAAACAGACTTCTTTGACAAACCTAGACAAAGCTGCTTTAAAGAGATGATTCCAAGAACAAAATATTTTAGTCGCAACACTATGCAGGGCTAACCATAAATCATAATTGATGCTAAATTATCTAAATTATTCAAGAAATGGACGAGCTAAGAACTTATTAGAGAGCAAGAAATGATTTATCTAACGTATCTTAGCAGAAGAAAACATTAAGGTAGTGAAGGAAAAACAGATTTAAGGTGCCATTAAAAAACATTTCTTAATATAAATTATTTGTCCTACTGCAACATAGCAAGATGGAAAACATAATGGAAAACTAGAAAACATAAACAAAAGAAAACTTCACCATCAACCAAGCCTATGGATCTTGCAAACAATCCTTCTCCATCAACAAGCAAATCAGATCATGCATGAGTTCCAAGACATCAATTTCTCTTCAAGAGCTTCAAAGGACTATGTATTATTCCAGCATCAGTCATCAAAATCCAACCTTTACAATGAGTTCAAATGCAATATTTATGCTGCAAATGAGGAGGTGAAACTCTTCTAGGGTTCAAAATGTTATTAATTACAGAGTAAATGCATTCCTAGCCTTGAAAACCACGCAGGGCATAAGGTAAGAATATTTGTAGCTACTTCTCTGTTAAATAACTTTGCCTTAATTTCTGAGAGAAAGATAGGTAGGAAAGATTGACTTCAAGGCTTTATCTTATCTTTATAATAACTGCCCTGACAGTTTAAAATATATTCTTTTGTGTAATAACTGCTTAATTGGCTTTATGGATAGAAAGTAGGCTCAATGTGTCAGTTATATATTTCTAAGGGAATAAATGCTCTTTTTTGATGTATTCGAGGCCACTTTAGCCTAACTTTCCTCAATTTATCCATTTAGACTGTGTTTTTTGGCCTAATTATGCTTTTAGCCTTCATAATTCATCATGCTGCCTTTAATACTTTATGGCTTTCTTTAAACCTTTTTTCATCTGTATTTAACTATGTTTCTATCTTTTAATTTTCACAGGTTAAACCTTTAATCTTCGGATTTATACTTTTTAACCTTCATTCTTCATCTTTGGTCTTCAATACTTTTTGCATACAGGTGACTTTGGCGTGTTGGAGGGTTTTGTTTAATCAATGCTCATGATACACTGATCAAACCTTTGAATTCGAACCCTGTGAACTCATTTTCTTCATGATTTTTCCCTGAGGATTGTCATCCTGGGCATTTCTTGCCACTGCTCTAGCTTGTGAGAGAGATGGCTTATTTTCCCACCATTAAAACTGCAACTCAACATAAAATATCAATAAATCTTGCGTTTTTCAGATAAAACTGCTTCAGAGGCTCGGTGGAGGTGAAGGAGCTGTGTATAGGGGAATGAATGTAGCGGAAGGAGATTCCATGGTCGAAACCATAAGAAACAGGGTTTAAACTTGGTTTATGGTGCGAGAGTGGAAAGGCGGTTTTGCAGAAAACCGTAGGTGGTTTTTGCATGGCCAGAAGGTGGTAAGCGGTAATGGGTTGATTGAACGCAATACAGGTTATAGGACAAAACGTGTCCTATCAAAATCGCCCATTTCGTGTTGATATGGAGCGTTAAATCTGTTATCACTCAGGTTTTCCTAGAAGTTGTGTAAGAGGAAAGTATACCCGAGGTAACCACAAACCAACCTTCAGATGCAGAATCTAGCCAATCTGCATCCAGAGAGGGCTCTCTCTTTATGATTTATCTTTGTTCTTAGAAAGTTTTAGGCTAGTTATAAGTCCAAGAGTTTGTTTGAAAATGGTGGAATCCACAAACTAAGGGCAAGGTTGAAAGTTTTCAGTCCATTGGGCTATGGAGTCAAAGGATGGCTTTACTGGATTTCTATTCTACACACAAGATGGATTTACAGGGCAAGGTAGCTAGACAGAGAACAATCCTTAAAATTTTAAAGTGGATGGGATGATTTTGAAGGGATGAAAGGCAGCTAAGAATCTTTCACCATGTTCAAAAGAAAGAAATGAGATGACTACAAACAAAGAGCAATTAAGAATTCTTTATTATAGTAATCAACAATGTTTTAAATTAGCAAAGAAGAGCATTTAAGAAGTCATGCTTATAACCAATTTAGAGGAAAACATTAAGAACAATCACATTTGAAATCAGAGTACAATTAAGTAAATTCTGATTCAATCCTTTATGTAAATTATTCAGAGATGGACATAATGATATTAGAAACTGCTATAAAACTTAAGACAAAGAGTAGAAAGACTTATTGAACTGTAGTCCAACACATGAATCCTGCAACAAGTCCTGTGCTTCATGTCGTCATCCAGTAAGCCACGAATAAATTTCTCCAAAATGCTTTTATTCCGAAAATCTCAATGTTACAGCAAAGTAATAGAATCCACACTCAATACTCTCTTTGAGGGTTTATTTATACACAAAATAATTGAAAATATCTCGCACTATCCTAGCCCATAATTTGGGATGACTAAGGAGTAATTTACAAGTAAACAGGAGACAAATGGTCTCGTAGATAGCATAATAAGTAACTGCTGATGTGCTGTTTCCTTTCTTTGTGGATGTGCTGGAGGTAAGTGCTAAAAAAAGGCTCGTTGTTGTCTTTTGGAGTAATTTCTTTGCTTGCTTGATACTCTTTGTCTTTACGGATACTCTTTAACCTGTGTAACTGATACTCTTTCATCTGTACTCATTTTTATCATTTACCTGATAGTAAAGATAAAATTCTCATCCTGAAAATAACTTTTATAGAATTTCCAATAAGTCTCTCCACCATGAATCGTCTGGTATCATAGTCCTTCTGAGTTTTCTCAATGTCTCATCTGCTTCTGTGAGTTTGTAAAAGGTGGGCTCATTAGGAAATAGATACTTTATTTCATGTTCCAGATGAAATAAATTCCTCACTCTATCATAGATACTTCTCCCTGTTGGTAATGTCGATTCTGGCAAACTGGTAGAACAAGCAGCTGTATTTTGAGCATGAGCATTTATTTTCTTTACATAGGTTTCTAAGTCCATTATTTGATCCTCTGAGAGCATAGGACTTGGTAATCCATTGTCCAACAAAGCTTGAAATTTCTCTCTGAAAATATTGATATCAATCAAAATGTCTGAGCACTTCCTTTCTAAATTCTGCATGAAAGTTCTTTTGATGAAAACTCTCTTTATTTCCAAAACTGTGCCGGTCCTGTCTTCAATCCCTAATACTGCAAGCTGTTGCTTTGTCCGGGTGTTCAAAAATTGAATGAGCTGATTGGCCTGCTCAGGCCTGCCTCTTAATTCATTTCTGGTTCTGTTTATTTCTTCTTGAGCTATTTTAATCAAATCATTTTGTTCAAAAATTGCTTGAACAGAGGGCCAAATACCCTTTATTAACTCAATGATACTACCCCAAAGAATTTCATTTATTTCCTTTAAAGGCTTTTCCAATGAAAGATCTTTTTCCAAAGCCTGAACCAATTTTTCTAACCTTTTTATTTCCCTGGTGTTATCAACAACTGTCTTCTTAGATGTATCATATTTTTCCTCCAATTTTACTAATTGCAATTTTGTGGTTTGAAGTTCTGTGACCCTTAGTTGTAAACTTTCCATTTGTTTTATTAGTTCATCAGAACTCAAACCAGAAGTGTTTACCTGAGATGGCTGTGTTTGCTGACCTGCTGTTGAAGTACCTGTGGTTGTAGCAGCTTCTGTGGCAGATGCCTGCTTGATAACTTCCTTTTCCTGTAAGGCTTGTTCCAATTCCTTTTTTCACTTAGTCGCTCAGTCACATTTAGGAGCAACTCCATTACCTCTTCTTGTGAATTCCCCTTTAAAACTTCTTGGGTCTGAGGGTGCCTTGAGGCTGGCAATTTTAGCTGCTTTCTCAGTGCAGCTATGTCATCATCTTTCTTCTTTATTAATGCCTCAATACTTTTAATATCTTTGGGGTTGTGCCCCAAACCAATGATTATGTCTTCTAAAGACTTTATTCTGTTATCTTTGGCCTGTGAAGAGGCCCTCTCAATTTGAAATTGTGCAGTTGTGTTATTCAAAGAATCTTGCAGTGTTAGAGCTGCCATGGCTTTATTGGTAAGAGTGGAATACACCATTTCCCCAGTTTGTCTGTGTAGTTCTATCTGGTCCAAAGGATGAATGTCCTTTGCCAGGACCTCAAAATTTGTTCTAATGTAATCAGCTGTTGACATGGGCTTTGGCACCTTTGACTTGAAGTGGCTCATCAGCATTTTGCCTTGTGAAAGGTCAAATGCTGACATTAGCCTTTCTTGATTATGGGGAGCCATTTTCATATATTGATCATATACCTTCATTTTTAATGGATCATTCTTTGCTTTAATATTAATGAAGGTTCTTTTAATATCCCCTGTATCTGTTTTAGGTGGTCTAAAAGAGGATACTTCAGTACTCAATTGCTTTTGTAAAGCTTTCCCTTTCTGGCTTGTGTTTGTTTCACTTGCTGTGCCAGTTTGTTGACTGTCTTCCCTTCCATCATCAAACACCTCATGTATGATTTCCACATCTGGAAGTGGATTTGGTTTCTGTTTGTTGGCCTGATGTACCTGTGAGGTTTCTTTTGGAGGAGTGGTGTCTGGAACCTGCCTTTTCTTTCCTATTTCCACATTTGATGGAGTTTGTAACTCTGGAACTTGTGGATGCTTCACCTGAGTGGGAGAAACTTGTGTTTGATCAGGCGCTCTGGAAGTTTGAGGTTTTTCAGCCATGACCAAAGTTTCAATAACCTGTAATTCAGGTTCCTTTCCTTTGCCTTTTATTTCTGCTGCAACTGATGAACTGCCTTCCTGTAATCTCTGCTGTGGATTTGCTGCTGAAGATGTGCCAATGTGAGATACCTGCACTTGACCATAAGATTCTAGGTCATATTCCTTTTGAAGATTTTTCATAATTTTATTCATTTTTTCTTCTGCACTTTCTTCTTCAACAAGTGTTTTTTCCACCCATTCATCTTGGTTAGCATATTGCTCTATATCAGGAATCTTGTGGTGGATATAAGGGGAAGATTTGTTCTTTAATCTTTTTTCACAGATGAAACCAAATGGGTCATAAGGAACCCAACGAAAACTTCTTTGAAATTTGCAGCGGTTTTGTAATATATCCTCTGCTTCTCGCTCAGCTTCTCTAGAGTTGCAGATGTAGGGACCTAATTGACTTTTAATCCGGAGTTGAGCTTTCTTTTTCACACTACAAAAATGGATCACATATGAATTATTCATTTGCCTGAAATATTCCAAGGCAAACAGTCTCATGGGTACATACTTTGGTAACTTGAATGGATGTAATTCACATCCATAGATTCTGACGACTGTATGGTTTTGATACAAATACCAATCCCCAACTTTATAGGTCCTTGAAAGTTGCAAGGTCTTCCTTATTTCATTACTGAGTCTTGGGGGAGGAATCCCTATCAACAATGTAGTTGCAGGATATACAAAAAGATCTATAAACTCAGAATAGGAATAGGGAGACTCATAAGAATGGATCATGGGAGACCAAAATATAGCTGACCTTGGGTTTCCCTTGGCATCAAGTTTTTGAACAGGGAAAGGGAACCTTTCTGACTGATAGTAGATAATGAGATGATAGATGACTGAGGAATATTTAAAAACTTTTTCATCATCTAGCCTCATGAACTGATCATGGATCTTGTTGGCTATGAAGGAGGCAAAGTCATATTTAATCTCAGGAGGTTGCCTAGGAGTAAAAATGGATAGCAAAACCAAGGTTATCTCATCAACATATTGACTGGTGTTGAAGCCCAAGACAAAAGATATCATATTGAGGATGAGTCTTCCCAATTGATTGAAATAATAAAAACCATAGGGAGGAGGTCCCTTAGGTTGGTGTTCAGGCAACATGAAATTATGGCAAATGGACTCTAACTTCTATGAGGTCAATTTATTAGACTTCTCAATCAAATCTTCCATGGACAGAGGTGCCAATTCTTGGTTAGGTTCAAAGTGTAGCATTTCATTGATGGCCTGGGGAGTAATGGGGAATAGAACACTTTGGTCAGGGGATATCACAGCTCTCTGAGTGGGATCATAGCTTGAATGGCAATAGTGGATAATTTCTGGGAAATTAATGACTGAGGGGATGAGGTACCTTGGGAGATTGGATTCCCACAGTCCAATGACATCTTGCCCCTTTGAATAATCGTCTCTGCAGCGACAAAAACTCAGAAGGGGGCTTTCATCAAAATGCAAGTCTTTAATCTGAAAATCTCTATCCACTAAGGGTAAATACTCTAATTCTCTGTGAGGGGCATTCAGTGGGGTCACATTCAAGGCTGCTGGGGCTTCCATTTTGGTTCTTGTGGATTCAAAACGGAAATTCCCGGGTTTTCTTCACTGGCCGGACGCATTTTTGATTTTAATGATGAAATTGGCACAATTGTAGGTTCAGGGAGCAATTGCACAGTTTTAAAACCTCTGGGGAAGATCTCAGTGATGAGTTTTAATCACTAATTCAGCGAAAAACAAAGAAAACAGAGTTTTACTTGCAGTTCGGGGCGGAATAGGATAAATACCTGTTCTTGGAAGAAAGCTGGTTCTTAACAGGTAACAGGCAGTAGCAGGAGGACGCTTGAATGCAGGTCTGGTGGATTTATGGAGCGAAATTGAATGGAACAGTAGATTTCAGTGGAAATTTGAAAATCGTAGCAGAAGGCGCTGTTGTTTTCAATAACGAAAATAACAGAAAAAACACGAAAATGGGCTTTATTTACAAGTTAAAGGGTTTTTTAGTTTTTCGAGGAGTGACGTCATCAATGTACGGGCTGACGTATGCAAGGTCGGGTGGTAAGCGGTAAGTCCCCGCACCGCTTTTGGACGAGAGTGGTTTTGGATGAGCGGGCAGCGATTCCATTAAAGTAACGACACGTGGATGGGAGACGGGTCAAATACCACCTATTCCCCGCTGGTTAAAATGCTGACAGAGGATGGGTAGCGGAATTAATAGGGAGCGTTGATCTGTGGAAAAGCGATCTTACGGTGGAAAGGACGGGGAGATAGTGGGGTTTAGTGCGCGGGCCCGACGGGTTTTAAAACACAATTAACTCTATTTAAACATCCCGGGGGGCATATAATAGGCGGAAAGGTTATTAATTAGTTCTGATAACTAATTAATCCCGTGGTTGGAAGTAAAGAATATCGCGTGCGGGTATTATAATGAAAATGTCGGGTGGGATGCCAGGTGGACGAGCCACGTTGGCGCGGGATTTTCCGAAGTTTTGATTTAAAAATAAAACTTCAGATTTATTATTTTTTGGTATTAAACATATAAACCATATGTTTAAAGTTTTTCGTATATATGTTTTTTTATTTTATTATATGGTAAATTAACAAATGTAATTAACTTACCATAGGGGCGGGTTTATGGTATAATGATAAATTTAACCAAAGGGCGTATAGTGGGTTTTTATGTTAACGCACGGGGAAATAATTACTTTGGTTAAACTTTATAATAGAGGGGTTTTTGGGGTATTTATAAAAAAGGAGTTATATACTTAGGATAGGGCATTTCACTAGGGATTTAGTAAATAGAGTTAAACATTAATATGACAAAGGGACAAGGAAAATCAAAATATTTTGCACATCTAAGAAAGTGATAACTTCTGAAGTAAATTGCAATATCTTATCTTCAACACTTAATCTTAGAATAGCAAGTTATCTTGAGGGTTTTTTATGGAATTTTGCATGATTTTCCTAAGTAAAATAGGATTTTACTTAGGATAAAGTTAAAGGTGAATGATTATAATGATGAATTATCTCAAGTACTTAGGTCTTTTTGATCATTAGGCCGAGGGTCCGGTCCCTCCAAAAGTCAAGGAAATGCCTTGAGCCCTTTTGATCTCCAAATACCTTAGTACTTTGGGGAAATTAGTAAAGCTTTTAAGGGGAAAGTGATGAGGGAGGTTAATGATTTTGACTTTGCTTGTTGTGACTTTCCAGTGTGTTTCCTGCTTCAGTATTTGTGATGGAAGTAAAGGATTAAAAACATGTAGCAGCATCATTCATCAGATAAAACTTTGCACACCATCTACCTACCCTATCTACTACTACCATTTTCTCTTCTTTATTAGGGTGCATTTAGACTTGCAAACCCTTTTCAACCTTTTCTTTTTACATGATAAATCTATCTATTTCTACCCTTATTACATCCAAGGGCTCAGATTAGACTGTTGAGCACCTCTTATTGACTCTACCTATCTACTTATCTGCCAAGATTAAACTGTTTGGTCAGATCTTTATTCTCTAATCTATAACATGAAATTGAAATAAGAGTAAGCCAAGTTTAAACAGTTTGACTTATTCATGAATTGTGGCAAAAGTTTGACAAGCTGCACACAATCACTTATTTACAAAAATGAAATAGTAGTGGCATTTGAATTTGCACACTTTCCTTGGTCTATTTTTTGCTTGGGGTTCATTTCTTTTTCTTTTCGACCATTTTATTTTTCTTACCCTTTGATTTTTCTTTTAGGGTATACCCTCTTTACATTTTTTTTTAAAATTATTTGAATTTTTTGGTTTTCAAGAATATGGAACACCTTTGCTCAAGAAAGAAGGTTTGAACATATTCCATAGTTCAATCAAGACAATCATGAAAAATGAAACCTATTGGTATAGGAGTCTAACAAAATCATTTTGGCAGACCAAGCACGAAAATAATTCTAGACCGTCAGATCTGGGAGATCGACGGCTGGGATCAAACGTGAAGGGAGGAAAGATGTGTGGGAGGAAGGAAGGTGGGACCTGATTAGCGGAAATTCTGATCAGCGGGGTGAAATGGTGGCCTTTATATCCGAATAGATCAACAGTGGACATTAAATGCGGGGGGACTGGGGGTATGAAGGGATTTCGGGGCCGGGTGCCTCCGCAGTGAATGGGGAAATACTAGCCGTCGAATTGGGAGAAAATCAATGGTGGAGATTAACCGTGGGGGACTGGGGAGTATGGGCCACTTTGGTCGGATGCCCCCGTAGTGAACCTACGCCGTTGATCTGGGAGGAATGGATGGTCCAGATTGAATCAGGAGATTGAAGATTAAAGATGGTGGATGAGGGGTTAGGGGGATGGCGAAATTGCGAAGGAGTGATGACCATAAGATCTGTAAGAGATAAATGGCTAGGATTAAATGATGAAGGATAATGAAAAGGGCGAGGTTGACATGCAGGAGTAATGTGGGTCATTGGATGCGGGGAAATGGACGACTGAGATTGAATCGGGGCTATGCATATCGGAGATTCGGATGGACGGAAGGAGGAAATGTGGAGGGAGCGATTGTGATGGATCAATGCGATGGAGAAGGTGAAGTGCGATGAAGTGAAGACCGTCTGATCTGAGGGAGATCAACGGTTAGGATTTTATCGGTGGGGAATTCCATTGGCAGAAAAAAGAGTGGGAACGAGGAAACGCCGAAGTGCGATGCAGCGCAGACCGTCCGATCTGAGGGAGATCGATGGTCGGGATTTTATCGGTGGGGAATTCCATCAGCGGAAAAAGGATTGGGAATGAGAAAAGGGCGATGCGCCGATGCGATGAAACGATGCGTAGACCATCCAATCTGGGGAGAATGAACAACCCAGATTGAATCAGGATTTTGCATCGGGGGCGAACATTTTTAAAGGGAAAAAGGTCATGTGGACTAGCGAAAAGCCGAAATGCTGATGGGCCGATGGGCCGAGCGCTTGGTCATGGAGCGGGTCATATGATGAAAAAGGGGGGCTAAGGCTAAGCCGAAAGGCGCTTAAGGCCTTATGCTAAAATGAGCGGAAAATAGGCAGAAGTGAGGTTTTTGAGGGTTTTTTGAGGGGTTCCGATAAGTTAGAAAAAGGGATTTAAAACCAAATAAAGAGGATTTATAAGGTTTTAAGGGAATTTTGAAGAAAATAAAGGGTAAAATGAGGAAAATGGTTGACATGAAGGGAATATTTTGAAATGGATAAATGCTGGAAAATGAGTCTGAAAGTAGTCCTTCTTTGAGACAACAGGGCTATTTGAATGAAGATATCAGTGAGATGGATTTTGAAGGATAAGGGGCATGGAAAGACTTCAAGAACTCATAGATTTGATAAAATTTGTTTCTTGATGGCTGAAAAGATCTGTTTTAGCCATCTTTGAATATGTCAAAATTATGGATGGCTAACACAATTATTGATTTTCGCACAAGTCAAGAATAAGCTAGATCTTCATTTGTTTAACTGAGTGGGAGGTTCTTGAAAATCATAAAAATATATCCAAACCATTTTCAGATCAACTAGCCCCAATAGTGGAGCATTAGAGCAAGCATGTAATATCCCAAAAGGGAGAATGCAGTAATACTGAAACACAATATAAGAACTACAACAAAGTAAACAATAAATATAAATACACATCGAAATGCGGAGAAATAACTGAGTCATTTTATTATATAGGAGGTGAAAAATAAAGTACAACAATGCTCAAAATATGAGACACTCAAGCCAAAAGGATGGCCTGGAATGACCTTGCAATGATCCTACAAGAGGGACTACGTAACTGCTGAACTGCTGGAAGGTAAACTGCGCTGTCCCTATTGCAACTGTTGGGACTGCAATTTCCCAAAATATAGAAAGTCATATCTAGGCAGAATGGGAGCTCTGATGATGCTGAAATCAGATATCTAGGCTCTATGACGGATACCCAAGATAACCAAGAAAGGGTTTCTCAAATCTATCAATCTAAGAAAACCACCCTCTTAGGCCTTCATATATATACTGCTAGGTATGCAGATCTGATGATATGATAGCTGGAATGATGCACAATCAGATCTATGCAAGAAGGGCTGATCCCTTCTCTATATCCTTGGGCTAAAAGCTCAAGATCTAGCTCCTCCAATCTCCGCCATTGAAAATAGTTGCTGGATGAATAACAACTTCAGAAAACTGCGCTGTAAGAGAGGCAGACTCAATAGCCTACTACTAGATGTGTCAAATAAGCACTTGAGTGATGGAAACAATAGATCCAATGTGAGGAGATGATCTCTCATAGGATTTCTAGCTGAAATACTGGAAACTTCCTTCCTCCAATATATCTAGAGGACTGGACTGCGCAATCCTTGAAGGGGCTGCTGCCACATGGAGGTAAAACCTAATGGCCTAAATGTCGGATATAGATCTGATGCTCCTGAAAGGCTGAATGTGAAGAATAAAGTGGTAGGATGAATCCTCCACCAGTTTCCTAGCTGAATGCTAGAAACAACCTCCTGAAGATGGAACCGATGCCTGATAAGGAATGAAGTATAACCCTCTTTCAAGAGCTGCTCAATGAAAGAAGAGGGATTACCGCTCGGGAAAACCCTGTGCTAAACAACACTATAATCTTAGCTAAACAACTCAAGAATGAATAAATGTGTCCTAAGACAAATCTAGATCTAAAAATATAGAGAAATGAATAATCCAAAACATGCTTTCCCTTGTGCCTTCACTTTCATTATATAGATATGAGCCTTCCATAGCCTAGGCCCACTCCAAAACTGCGTTGTACATGTGGACACAAGTCTCCATAATTGACTGTGCTGTTTCACCATGTCCTCCATCATGTTCATATGGGGTGATCACCCTCTCCATCATGTGTGCATTAAATGCATCACTTCCTCCACTAAGTGCTCTATGATCTTCTTTGAATGCACTATGATCTCAGTTGACCTTATCAAAGATCCTCATGATTTTATATTTAGGGTCCATGAACTTATGTGACTGTTTCATCCTCCATAATCTATCTCATAAATGAGACATGATCTCCATTAGTGGAGCTGCTCCACTACTCCATGATTTTACATCTAGATCTAGAATATCCACATACATATATTAAAAGTGGATTTTATTCATGTTTGAGGTTTGTGGGTTCTTCCACCCTTTTATTTACTTAATTTATTAAGAAAACAAAGAAATCTAATATTCCAAATATCATGTGAAAATTTGGGAATATTACAAATCATCCTCCAAAAGAAATATTTTCCTCTCTAATTCTTGGTAGGAGGAGCCAAGGTGAAAAGTCCTTTTCATGAGATATGAGGGTGAATATATAACAAATGGGGTGAACATTCACCTCCCTTGTGACTCTTGGACTACCCTCATGACTATTTGAATTCTCTATGACATTTTGAATCCTTCATGAATTTTCAAATTCTATAGATGACCCTTCCAATTCCACAACATTAAATTTCTCACATATTGTATTTACATAATCCACAAATGATGTGGAAAATGATGACTCGTGAAAAGACATGACATGACACTGATGACGTTGACTACATGATGATATGGAACTGACAACCCACTCTTGTTGTTGATTTCTGTGTCTTCTTGCAAAATGGAACATGTTCTTCTTCTTCCTCCTCCATAAGGCTTGAAGGTAGGGAGTCTTCGATGTGATATTGATCTCCAGCTGTTGTCACAATCTGGTGTCCGTTTTTATTTTTTGTAACTTGTCTTTGTAGCTACAAACGTGTCTTCTAACAAGTACTCCATCTTCATATCCTTCATCATCATCCTGTCATAACATAATATAATACCTACAACTGATACCCACTCATGACAAGACAAAATCAGTCTGATAAAACCACTAGTCTAACATGCTTCATGAAAACCGCTAACTGAGTTGGAGCTGGGTGCTAGGCTAAGAGACTTTCTCAAGGATTGTGCAACTCTGGAGGTAAGGGGCCAGGACTGAGCCTTGAGAATGCACAGTGCACAGTTTAGGTAGGCCATGGCTAGGAAACTATGCAGTTTAGGGGCTTAAAGTGGAAGACTTAATGCTTGAGCCTTGAAGTTTCCCACAATGTAGTTCTAGAGGGACATAAACCCAGGGATTGCACAGTTCAAGTGGTCATGTTATGAAACCAACTCACAAAATAGAAGAAAAGAGAGATCAACGACTTATAAATCAGCCACTTCAAGGGGGAAACCTCCTTTACATTGCATAAATGAAGAATTCTTAGATGATACAAATGAAAAACCCTCCTCTCTATATATAGGAGTCCATGGGTTCACAATATAATCCTAGCCGACCTAACAGTAATAATGTAAGGGAACAAAAATAAAAATAGTGGGCTATTATGGGGCACAATAATAACAATATGGGGACTACAGGGGCACACTAATAAAAAATAAGGGGGCTACAATAACAACAATAAGGGACTACACTAGTAATATAGGGCCCTAACATGCCCCTGTCCTTCAAAAAAGTGTTGTCCTCAACACTTGAGTAGTTGTGGATGCTTCTGTATAAAATTCTCATCCTCCCATGTGGAATATTCTGTGGGTAAGTTATTTCACTTGATGAGATACTTTAAAATTATTTCTTCACCTTGTGGTAAGTTTTTAAAAATCCCTAGTGTCCTCCTACAGGAGAGGTGTGCAATTCCAAAAAAATATTTTGTTTTAGTTTGGAATTATTACAAATATATATGCGATCTTTGTACCAAAAGTAATCATTTTTCCAACTAAATGTATCAGATGTACTGGGATCTTGTTGCAACTTTTGAACGAGTTTCCATACTTCTTTGCCATTATTACATTCCTCCCTTGCTTTGGTTATCCAATTTGGTTGGATAATAGAAATGGCACAAATCAATGCTTCCACATCCTCATCCTTTCTTGAGAGTGCATTTGCAACAACATTTAGCTTCCATTTTTTGTAGACGATTTCAAACTTATAACCCAACATATTAGTGACCCATTTTTGTTGCTCTTCTAAAGATAGTATTTTTTCCAAAAAGTATTTAAGACTATCATGATCAATTTTTACCTTGAAGGGTCTTCCAATTAGGTAAGGTTTCCATTTCTTTAGTGCATGTAGTATTTCCAACATTTCCTTCTCATAAAGAGATTTTTGTAAATACTTTCCTTTGATTGGATGGCTTTCAAAAGAAATGGGTCTTCCTTCTTGCATTAAAAAAACACCAATTCCATTTCCTGAAGCATCACATTCCACAATAAAGGTTTTTGTGAATTTTTGCGTAGCTAAGACTAGTGCTTGGCACATTTCCTCTTTAAAATGTTCAAAGGCGTTAGTTGCTTCAGGTGTCCATGAAAATGCATCTTTATTCAATAATTTTGTTATAGGTGCTGCTATTCTCCCATAATTCTTAACAAACTTGCGATAATACCTTGTTAACCTGAGAAATTCTCGCAACTGCTTTATGGTTGTGGGGACTTTCTATTCCTTAATGGCTTTAATTTTGTTAGGGTCTACCTTAACACCATCTTGAGATACAATATGACCCATATATTCCACCTCTTGTCCTACAATGAAACATTTGGAGGTTTTTTCATATAATTGTTTCTCCTCCAATAGTTTGAGCACCCTGTGAACATGTTGAAAATGATCCTTCCCAGACTTGCTATAGATTAGTATATCATCAAAAAATACTAACACAAATTTTATAAGGAAGGGTTTGAAAATGGAATTCATCAACCCTTGAAATGTAGAAGGTGCATTGGTAAGGCCAAAAGGCATGACCAAGAATTCATAATGACCCTCATGAGTTTTAAATTCTGTTTTCAGAATTTCTTCAATCTTCATTCTAATTTGATGATATCCTGAATGAAGATCCAAGGTCGTGAATTAAATTTCTCCATGTAATTCATCCAATAATTCATCAATCACAGGAATGGGAAATTTATCTTTAATAGTGAGCTTATTGAGCTCCCTATAATCCATACACATGCACCATGATCCATCCTTCTTGTGCACCAATAATACTAGAGCAGTGAAAGAACTTTGACTAGGTTGAATTATACCAGCCTGTAGCATTTCTGCAATCATACATTCAATTTCGCTCTTTTGGGCATAAGGATATTTGTAAGGCCTCATATTTGGAGGAAAAATTTCTGGAATCAAATGAATAGCATTATTATGATCATGAATAGGCGGGAGTCCTTTGGGAGTTTCAAACACTTTGGAATGATTGTAGAAGACTTTTTGGAAATATGGAGAAATAGATGATTTTGACGTGGGAACTTCTAGTGAGCATAATTATGCAATTAAGCCTCATTGTTATTTCATCAAAAGCTTTGTCATGACATTAGAGCTTATTATCTTTCTCGGCTTCCCTGTGATACCCCGTAATTCAACTTCCTTTCCTTTTGAAAAAAAATTCAATAAAATTTCTTGAAAATTAAAAGCTACCATCCCCAAAGATTGTAACCATTGTACTCCTAGTACAACATCAATGTAATATTCCAAAATTTTCATCTGTTTATTGGAATATTAGAGTTATTAATAAACTTAATTAATTAATTAAATAAATGGGTGGAGGGAACCATAACCCCTTAAGATGAATAAAGATCCACTCTTGTCATGTGAATGTGGATTAATTATATCTAGATCTACACTATGGGGTAGTGGAGCAACTTCTTAATGTGAAAGGAGTGGAGATCATGTCTCATTCATGAGAAAGATCATGGAGGTTCAACCAGTCAACTAAGATCATGGAGGGAATCAAATGTGAGATCATAGAGCACTCATGATAAGGTGATGGAGGAAGTGGTGAATTTAATGCACACATGATGGAGAGGGTGATCATTGCATGCATACATGATGGAAGACATGGAGAGACAACGCAGTCAATCATGGAGACTTATGTCCACATGTACAACGCAGTTTAGAGGTGGGCCAGGGCTTGGGAAGGCTCGCTTTGCATATAAGGAGGATGAAGGCAGAATATAAGAGAGTCTTGGATTATTCATTTCTTTGATATTTTTAGATCTATATCCTTCTTAGGACATTTCTATGCACACTTATGATGTTTAGCTAAGTCTGCAATGCTGTTTAACATAGGGTGTTTCCGAGCGGAAATCCCACCCTTACCCATGGGGGAATTTGAGTACCTACAATCGGAAGGTTATTCTGAGTTGCTATTCATCATCAGGCATTGGTGCCACATGTTCCTACTTTTTGTAGCCCATACATCTTAAGAAATAACACATTTCTGCATCAGGGTTTGAGAGGAGGAGGTTGTCCTTCAGTATTTCAACTAAAGAATAAGTGGAGGGTTTATCATTTCACTTTGAACTTCAAGATACGCCTTATAACACTTCATATTTTTATTAGGCTCCAGGCCAAACATATCACACCTCCATGCAGTAGCAGTCCATTCCAGGACTGTGCAGTACATTCTTGTAGATCCGAAGGAGGAGGGAAGTTTCCAGTACTTCAGCTGGAAATCCTATGAGGGATATTCACCTCACTTTGTACTCATCATTTCCATCATTCTTGAGATGAATAGACATATTTTTCAGTAGTCATCAGTCTATCCCTCCCATTCAGTGCAATTTTTCCAGTTGTTGTGTATGTAGTAGTTGTCATCTCTAGAGGAGGAAGAAGAAGCTAGATCTCAATCTTCTAGCTTGGAGATCTGAAGGAGGGATCAACCCTCAAAGCATATATATGATCTGTAACCCATTTCATTCATCTTAGATCAGTTTATGCTTCAAATTTGCATAACCCAACAATCAAGGGATCAAACCCTAGGAGGATGAATTTCTAATATTCTTAGATCTGGATTTCCTTTCAGGGTTATCTTGGGTTTCCATCATAATGCCTAGATATAGAATCTTGGCATCATCAGAGCTCCATATCAGCCTAGATCTACGCATTACCTTTCAGCCAATAGTCATATGTACATCATCTACTCAAGGGACAACGTAGTATTTTCTCCAACAACTCTCCAGTTACGTAGTGCCCCCTTTGAGGGGATTCCAGGGTCATTCTAGGCCACTTGTTTGGCTTGAGTGCATCATTCTTGAGCACTATTGTAATTTTAATCAATCTCCAATGAATAAAATGTCTCACATATTATGCATATTCTATGATTGTTAATGTTTTATGTGTACTTGTTGTATTTTCAAATATTGTGTTTGTGTATTACTGCATTATTACCTTTTGGGATATTACGGTGGTATCAGAGCATGATCTTTGGCTCAACTTGTGGAAATTTTTGACAACATATGAAAAGAAGATAGTAGATATCTATAAATAATGGAGGGATTAAGTTTTGCAGCATCTTTCTTTAGAAATATGAAGGATCTCTCCAAGGAGATCAATGTAATGAAGAGAGAAAGGCAAAGAGAAACCTCAAGAAGGTTTCAGAATGAAGAAGGCCCCAATACTTCTTATCAACAACAAAGAAGACTAGAGAAGCATAGATCTACTCAAAGATCTACTATGCCCACTTTCTTTGAAGAAGGTGAATGGTATAAAAATGAATAAAGAATAAGCATGGAGCCTAAGACTCATGAGACTCTCAGCCTATATCTTGAAGAATACAAAGCACAGTCTAGAGCATTCAAGGAGAATCTAACTCTCCAACAGTTTTACCTACTCAAGGAGGAGAAAAGATCGTATAGCAGCAATAGAAGGAAGATGCACAATAGATTCTATTTTACTACATTTTATGGATCTTCCTCAAGCATTGAAAAGGCATGGAGGAAAGAGTTAGATGCATTTTTCAGGCTACATCCTGTAGCTGAGAAAGAGGTTATTCAGATTGCAGCTCTTCACCTTCTAGGTGAGGCAAATGAATGGTGGTTTGATCACTTGGAGCATGCAAAGGTGACTAAATATTCAGATTTATTTCAAAATTTAAGGAATACTTTTTAAGAAGAAAACCAGAGACATGTAAAAAAGAGACATTTCCTGAGAAATCAAAGGAGAATCTCATTCTTGTCACTCTGGACAAAGAGTCACTACATTCACCACCAACTGTAGAAACACTTATTTCAGGAGGAGAGACACCTGCATCTTTGCAAGATAGTCTTAAGCTATTGAAATATAAAGTTACATGCATGATTCAGGAGATGCATGAGAAAGAGGAGGAATACTCCAACGTTGGTACATTGATAGAGGAGCAAGCATCAATCTGAACAACAGTTAGAGAGATCATTGCATCGGAGGAGGAAACTCTTGTGATCTTGCAAGATTTTTTTGGGTATCATCTGATCCAAGTTTTGCATTCATTTCCATCCCATATTGTTTCAATACCTCTTATTGAAGCTTGTGGGGACATGCCATCAGGGCCATTTCATAACCAAGGATTAGAGCACCATGCTAATTTGAAGCAACAACCTATCATTGCACAGAGGACCCTTGATTTTATCAAGGAAGAGATGGAGAGCTATCCCAGTTTGTCATTGTTGCTCTACACTCAACCCTTTCAGTTGAAGTGTGGAGTTTCAAAAGATGGGATGATCATAATCCTATGTACAATGTATGGCTGTGAGTTCATCATTGTGCCTTGCCTTGAGACAACAGATACATCATCATGGAGATCAACAACACTTTCCATGAGTAGCAGTGATGAGAAGAGGACCCATTCATTCGTGGAACATTCCAATGGTAGATTCATTCATGAAGCATTGGACAGTCAGATGACAGATGGTATACATCTTGGGATGGGCAATCTTTTCCCCTTTCATGTTGACACTTTCTCAATGAACATATCACAACTCAAAGAGAAAATTATACCTACAACATATTCAGAACCTTATGGGTTTTGGAGGGCCAATGATGAGAGGATCTCATGGAGAGATCTCATGGGAGGTGCACTTCAACATCTCATGGAGTGAAAAATTCTTCAAAAATTGGAAGATTTTGGTGTCCTACAATGGGAGGATACCAAGTTTTTGCAAAATAAGATCCATCACCCACATTAGGATGAATGTATGTTAATGTGGAGCAAGAGGTTTCAAAGCTACTTGGAAAACTATGAGACATGCCAACAAGAAGCTTGGCTGCGCTAGATGCTCTTGGGTGAGTATGGTTACTACCCAACAACACATATTTTCATGATCCATGCCTTGCAAAAAATTGATGTAATGAAGGAGGAGGCATGGCTACGCTGGTTGCTCTTGGGTGAGCATGGTTACTACCCAATGGTTTATATTTTCTTGACTCATAACTCACATATCAATGAAAGAATGCAGCAGAAGAAGGCATGTTTAGTTTGGCTGTTGTTGAGAGAGTTTTGCCATCACATGACATCTCCTATGTCTATGTGTATTTTAATGTTTGAAACTTGGTATGGCACTCTCATGGTGTATCATAATGGAGCTTGGTTGTATTTGTCCAATGTGATATTATATATGTAAATATGTATGATGATGCTCCATAGTTCACATGATGGTGTGAAGAGGAAGCAAGAGATCTTGTTGCTTTGGTTTCTATTGGGGGACTTTGGTCTTACATACTCCCCTACTTTTCATGACAAGGATGGAGGATTGCAGCAAGAGGCATTCCTCCGATGGCTCTTACTTGGAGAGTATGGAAACCATACATGGTTTGATGATGATGTAGTGGGGCATAAAGTTGCAATGCTGCGTTGGCTTCTCTTGAGAGAATATGGTCAACCCACTTGGTATGACGATGGTATGGTGTGGCAGCAAGAAGCTTTTTTGCAATGGATTCTATTGGGAGAATATGGTTTGACATCTTCCATGTCTACCCATATGTATCTACTTCTTATTTCGCACAATGTTGGGATGATGCTTGGATCCAACAAGGCTAACAGGGCTAAAGATGAAAGCATGGATAGATATAGTCTACTTTATGAAGCATGGGATGGAAGAATGTTTTGTGAATTGAGACTTTCCTTTTGTGGGGAGAACCACTTAATTTTAAGTATCTCATGTATTGATGATGATGTTGTACAACATGTGATTGTCACTAGGAACTTCATGGAAGATGAGGGACATCTAACTACACAGTTGGAGGTCACTCTATACATTCTATAGAGACAAATTGGGAGATGGGCATGCATAACATGTTGCAGCAAATGGGGAGACCTTCCTTGTGTGGATTCCATTTTGAGGGGGACAAATTTATCTAACCTATACATTAGCAGTTGCTTGGGGTCAAGCAACATTTTGGCAGTGAGGACTGTAATATTCCAAAATTTTCATTTGTTTATTGGAATATTAGAGTTCTTAATAAACTTAATTAATTAAGTAAATAAATGGGTGGAGGGGCACATAACCCCTTAAGATGAATAAAGATCCACTTTTTTCATGTGAATGTGGATTAATTAGATCTAGATATACACTATGGGGTAGTGGAGCAACTTCTTAATGTGAAAGGAGTGGAGATCATGTCTCATTCATAAGAGAGATCAAGGAGGTTGAAGCAGTTAACTAAGATCATGGAGGGAATCAAATGTAAGATCATAGAGCATTCATGATAAGATGATGCAGGAAGTGGTGCATTTAATGCACACATGATGGAGAGGGTGATCATTACATGAAGACATGATGGAAGACATGGAGAGACAACACAGTCAATCATGGAGACTTATGTCCACATGTACAACACAGTTTAAAGGTGGGCCAGGGCTTGGGAAGGCTCACTTTGCATATAAGGAAGATGAAGGTAGAATATAAGAGAGTCTTGGATTATTCATTTCTTTGATCTGTTTAGATCTAGATCTGTCTTAGGACATTTCTATGCATGTTTATGCTATTTAGATGAGTCTGTAATGTTGTTTAGCGCATGTTGTTTCTGAGTGGAAATCCCACCCTTACCCAAGGGGGACTTCAAGTGCCTACTCTGGGAAGGTTATTATAAGCTGCCATTCATCATCATGCATTGGTGCCACATTGTTCCTACTTTCTGCAGCCCACACATCTTTAGAAATAACACATTTTTGCATCAAGGTTTGAGAGGAGGAGGTTGTCCTTCAGTATTTAAGCTGAGGAACCAGTGGAGGGTTTATCATTTCACTTTGAGCTTCAAGATCAGCCTTCCAGCACTTCATATTTGTAATAGGCATCAGGCCAAATATATCACACCTCCATGCAACAACAGTCCCTTCCAGGATTGCGCTATCCATTCCTGTAGATCCAAAGGAGGAGGGAAGTTTCCAGTACTTCAGCTGGAAATCCTATGAGGGATATTCCCCTCACTTTGTACGTCATTTCCATCATTCTTGAGCTGAACAGAAATATTTTGCAGAAAGCATCAATCTCTCCCTCCCACACAGTGCAGTTTTTCCAGCTATTGTGTATGCAAAAATTGTCATCTTGAGAGGAGGAAGAAGAAGCTAGATCTCAAGCTTCTAGCTTGGAGATATGAAGGAGGGATCGACCCTCAAAGAATAGATCTGATCTGTAACCCATTACAGCCATCTTATATCAATTTATGCTTCATATCTACATAACCCAGTAGTCATGGGAGCAAATCATAAGAGGGTGAATTTATTATCTTTCTAGATCTGGATTTCCTTTTTGGGTTATCTCGGGTTTCCATTATAGTGCCCAGATCTAGAATCTTGGCATCATCAGAGCTCTAGATCAGCCTATATCTACACATTCCCTTTCATCTAGCAGTCATATGTACATCATCTGCTAAAGGGACAACACAACATTTTCTCTTGCAACTCTTGAGTTACGTAGTGCCTCCTTTGAGGGGATTCTAGGGTCATTCTAGGCCACTTGTTTGGCTTGAGTGCATCATTATTGAGCACTGCTGTAATTTTAATCCATATCCAATGAATTAAATGGCTCACATATTCTGTATCTTTTATGATTGTTAATATTTTATGTGTACTTTATTTATTTTCAAATATTGTGTTTGTGTATTACTGCATTATTCCTTTTGGGATATTATAGTGGTATCAGAGCATGATCTTTGGCTCAACTTGTGGACATTTTTTACAACATATGAAAAGTAGATAGTAGAGATTTGTAAATAATGGAGGGATTAATTTTTGCTACATATTTATTTAGAACTATGAAGGATCTCTCCAAGGATATCAATGAAATGAAGAGAGACCGGAAAAGAGAAACCTCAAGAAGGTTTCAGAATGAAGAAGGTCCTAGTACTTCTTATCAGTAACAAAGAAGACCAAAGAAGTATAGATATCTCCAAAGATATACTATGCCCACTTTCTTTGAAGAAGGTGAATGGTATAGAAATGAAGAAAGAAGAAGCATGGAGCCTGAGACTCATGAGACTCTTAGCCTATATCTTGAAGAATACAAAGAAAAATCTGGAGCATTCAAGGAGAATCTAAATCTCCAACAGTTTTTCCTACTCAAGGAAGAACATAGATCCTACATCAGAAATAGAAGGAAGAGGCACAATAGATTCTATTTGCCCGGATTTGATGGATCTTTCTCAAGCACTCCAAAGGCTTGGAGGAAAGAGTTAGATGCATTTTTTAGGCTACATCCTGTTGCTAAGAAAGTGGATATTCAGATTGTAGCTCTTCACCTTTTAGGTGAGGCAAATGAATGGTGGTCTAGTCACATGGAGCATGCAAAGGTGACTAAATATTCATATTTATTTCAAAATTTAAGGAATAATTTCGATAGAAGAAAAACAGAGACATGTCACAAAGATACATTTCCTGAGAAATCAAATGATAATATCATTCTTATCACTTTGGACAAAGAGTCACTACATTCACCACCAACTGCAGAAGCACTTGAATCCGGAGGAGAGACACTTGCATATTCGTAAGATAGTCTTAAGCTCTTGAAATATAGAGTTCCATGCATGATTCAAAAGATGCATGAGGAAGAGGAGGAAGAATCTAGCGCTGGTACATTGATAGAGGAGCAGACATCACTCTTACCGGCAGTTGTAGAGATCATTGCACCGGAGGAGGAAACTATTATGATCTTGCAAGATGTTTTTGGGTATCAACTGATCCAAGGTTTGCATTCATTTCCATCCCTTATTGTTTCAGTACCTCTTATTGAAGATTGTGGGGACATGCCATCAGGGCCATTGCATAACCAAGGATTAGAGCAACATGCTGATTTGAAGCAGCAACCTATCACTATGTAGAGGACCCTTGATCTGATCAAGGAAGAGATGGAGAGCTATCCCAGTTTGTCATTGTTGAGCTACACTCAACCCTTTGAGTTGAAGTGTGGAGTTTCTGAAGATGGGATGAGCATAATCCTATGTACAATGTCTGGCTGTGAGTTCAGCATTATGCCTTGCCTTGAGACAACGATACATCATCATGGAGATCAACAGTGATTTCCATGAACAACATTGATGAGAAGAGGACCCATTCATTGGTGCAAAATTCCAATGGTAGCTTCATTCATGAAGCATTGGAGAGTTAGATGACAGATGGTAGACATCTTGAGATAAGCAATCTTTTCCCCTTTCAAGTTGACACTTTATCAATGAGCATCTCACAGCTCAAAGAGAAACTTATTCCTACAACATATTTAGAACCTTATGTGTTTTGGAGGGCCAATGATGAGAGGATCTCATGGGAGGTGCATTTCAACATCTCACGGAGTGAAAATTTCTTCAACAGTTGGAAGAGGTTGGTGTCCTACAATGGGACTCGGGAGGATACCAAGTTTTTGAAGAATAAGACCCATCACCGACATTGGGATGAATGAATGTTAATGTGGAGCAAGAGGTTACAAAGCCACTTGCATAACTATGAGACAAGCCAACAAGAAGTTTGGCTGCGCTAGTTTCTCTTGGGTGAGTATGGTTACTACCCAAAAACACATATTTTCATGATCCATTCCTTGCAAAACACTGATGCAATGAAGGAGGAGGCATGGCTGCGTTGGTTGCTCTTGGGTGAGTATGGTTACTACCCAATGGTTCATATTTTTTTGACTCATGCCTCACATATCAATGATAAAATGCAGTAGAATGAAAGTATCCAAGTTATTAGATCCTTGCCATCAAACTTCCTGATATCTATCTTTGGAATATGATGGGTCTTAAATCCAACATTAGAGTCTATGAAATCATGATTAAAATTTCTTTTGTTCTCATCATGAGTTTCCTCTACTACCTTTCACCATTAGGAAGCTTTTATTGTAGCAAATTTTCCAAACCTTTATTCAAAACTTTCATGTATTTCTTCAAATATTCCATGTTGTCTTCTATACCATCGATCTTAGCTTCCATGCCATCCATCTTAGCTTCCACGCCATGCATCTTAACTTCCACGAAATTCTTCAAACCATCCATTTTAGCTTCCACGCCTTTCTTTAAACCATCCATCTTAGCTTCCATGCATTTCTTCAAACCATCCATCTTAGCTTCCATTTCATTTTTTGTTACTCTTTGTGAGACCAAAATTTGTTGCACTTGGTCTTGTAATTTTGATATATCATATTTCACTTCCTTCTCTTCATGATTCATAGTAGAGCCTTTTGAGGGCTTAAGGGTTGGTGAATTATTTTTAGGGGTTATTTTAGAACCCACTACTAATATCTATGCTTCAATATGCCCTTGGAATCACTTAAAACTAATTTTTCAAAAAAGAATTATGCAATTTAAAAAAAAAACACACACACATTTTTCTTGCTTTTGAGGAGCTTGATATTGAAACTGATGTATCTCTATAATTTTAGATCCCCAAGATTTTATCTTCGGTCCTTTAATAGACCTCTAAATATTCTTTCCAAGGCCACATGTATGACCTAATTTGGATTCTTCAAGGAAAATTTATGCCCAAAATCCCACAATGACCTAATTATGGACTGGTTTAGTAGAGAGAACTTGCACGACATGCCACGTGTCACTTTTTCATCCTTCAACTCTAAAATCGATACATAGGAAACTAAATTCTGTTTAATTTCAACCACTTTTTATATAATTCCAATCCGATGCTCAAAGAGAGTTATGATGATTTTCGCAAGGTCACCTCTTTGAGATGAAATTCAGGAGCTTGTAAAAACCCTAACTTCTAGAGATCACATCTCCAAAAATATTGCAAACCAAGATCTGAAATTTTTCCACGAAGTTCCTCCGGATTTCAACACAAATAGTTTTTTTTTAGATTCTGAATCCTCGTAAAAAATAATGTATAGCAAAAATTCCACGATGGCCTCTTTAAAGTAGCGAAAGCCTACAATCCAAAGATCTAATACCAAATGTTATGGAACTAACTCAAAAAATAGAAGAAAAGAGAGATCAACAACTTAGAAACCAACCAATTCGAGGGGGAAACCTCATTGACATTACATAAATGAACAATTCTTAGATGATACAAATGAAAAAACCTCCTTTCTAAATATATGAGTCCATGGGGTCACAATATAATCCTAGCTGACCTAATAATAATAATGTAAGGGCACAACAATAACAATAATGGGATATTATGGGGAACAATAATAACAATATGGGGGCTACAGGGGTACAACAATAATGTTGGAGCCCTTGTTTTGAGATAAAATAGTTTTGAGTCACGGGTAACAGGTGGCAAGACGCAACTACAGTAGACAGAGAGATGTCATGGTTGCGAAGAGCTGAAGAGCAGGTGGCGCAGCTATTGCGGAAACAAGCACGAAGGACAAAAGGGAGCGACAAGAATAAATAGTGGAACTCCCAGCGATCAGGGAGATGTAGCAGACATCAGAGCAGAAAGGAAGGGAAAAATGACAGTCGCGTTGGAAAAAGAACAAATAGGTAGTTGACCAGCATATATGGGGGTTGTTAGTCATCAATAATTTGATCTTATCCAAAGATGACTAAGTTGAAAAAATCAGATTTCTAGAAACAATATTTGCAGAAACATTGTGAGTTCTAGAAATCTCATGGCCTTCACTATCCTAAGTATATCAGTTCACTAAAACCTTCATCTATGCCTTCTAAAAGATCACCCTTCTGTTTCAAAAGGAAGCTTGTTTCATCCTATTTACCCCATTTCTACATCCATTTCATTCCCCCCATTCTACCATTCCTATCCCTGTTTTTATCAGTCCATTTCCCTCCGAAAATAGCCCATTTTCCCTTCATTAACTCTTCATCTCCTCTAAAAAACCCCCTTAAAACATTATAAAAACCCTTATTTGGTTTTAAATACCTTTTTCTAATCTATCGGAAGCCTCCAAAAAGGTTTAAAAAACCCTCTTTTGGCCTATTTTTCCGCCCATTTTAGAAATTAAGCTTTAAGCCCTCTTCTGGGCTTAAGCCCTCTGTTCTTCTTTCTCATATAACTTGAGAGCCTGACCATCTGCTAAGCCCTTGGACCCTTTTCCCTTAAAAACCCCGGTCTCATTATTTTCCCCACATGACCATTCTCCGTTTTTAACCCCCCTTCCCTTGTTATTTCAACCCCCTCCATTACTTTCCCGAACAAATCACAACCATGGATCTTTCTGATCCGATGGCGTTTGGCCTTTCCCCCCACCATCCTTCCTCCGAAAATTTCTTATCTGCGCATACGTGAAAGAAAATCTCCACCACAGATCCATAAGATCTAACGATCGCCGTTGATCCCAAGGTTTTTAACCCCGCCCATGAAAATTTCATTACCCGACAGGAAAGCTGATGCCAGCATTATGGCCCACCTCCCACTACTCTACTGCTCATCCAATCCCCCTCTGACACCTGTCTTCCACTACCACTTCCTCTCGATCAACTTTACCAATCGGGATGAACCCGCATCATTGATCTGACTCACTCAGATCCAACGTCTCCTAATCAATATTGCGAAAAAAATTATGTCAGGGTTTAATGACCCATTTCCATGTGAAATGGGTGGTTTTTCCTAGGATGCATGCCAACCAATGTATGGTATCACGTCCATATGGAATGATACCGCTTACCATCCATCTCTTGTGCAAAAACCACCTAGGTGTTTCCCAAAACCACCTTACCCTAGTTTCGTGCCATTATTCAAAATTTGCCTCATTTTCTTCTAGTTTCACATATGAAACCCTCCCTTACTTCTTCATCTCCTCTATAATGCTCCTTCGACAAACTCAAACCCATTCCAAACCTCTAAAAAGCAGTTTGATCCCAATCTCGCAGGTTTTAAGCTAAATTTGTGTTTTTTGTTGCAGGTTTAATGGAATTTTAGGCTCAAAAGCCGTCTCACAATCAAACTAAATGATAGAGTCTCTGGATGACGATATTGGAGGCCAAATACATAAATAAAAAGGGATAAGGGTTTAATCCGAAGGACAAAATCAATAATTCATGGCCATTGATACACCATGAAAACCTCTAGTGCACCTAAGAAACCCCTGCACAGAAAGACAAAGAAGATCAGTTAAGATGTGAAGAAACAAAATACCGAAGACTTAATCACAGTAAATAAATGAAGGGACAGATATCAGTCCTTTAAGTCAAATGATTAGAAAGCAAAGAGTCGAAGGATAAATATTAAGGAAAAAACAAATATGTTTTAATAGAAACAAAGAAAGACAGTGAAGATAACTAATTAAAAGATAGATCAAGAATAAAGGCCTAAAAACACAGTTGATTGGTTAAAATCAGAGAAAATTAGACCAAAGGCAGCCTCGAATAAATCAACAGAGGCAGTTATTCATCCGAAAAATCTAACTGCCACCTGTGGCCTACTTTATGTCCTAAAGGTAAAATTGATAATTATTACACAGTCAGAAGATATTTTAAGCTGTCAAAATAGTTATTTTAATATTTAAAGAATAGGCCTAAAAGTCAAACTTTTCACCTATTTTCTCTCAAAAGTTAAGACGGAGTTAATAAAACAGAGAAGTAGTTGCACCTATTTCTGCCTTATGCCTTGCATGGTTTTCAAGGCTAGAAATACATTTACTCTATAATTAATAAACACTTGGACCCTAGATCAGTTCCAACTCCTCATTTGCAGCATAAATACTGCATTCGAACTCATTGTATAGGGGCATTTGATGACGCTGAAGTAATACATAACTCTGCTGAAGTTGAAAGGAAATTGATGTTCTGGAACCTGTGGATGTTTTGACTTGTTTGTTGATGGAGAAAGCTCTGTCATAGGATCCCTGAGCTTGGCTGTTGGTGATGTACTCTAAATCTATTATTGTTATTTCCTGTTTCATTATGTTTCACCATTCTCTGTTGCAGTAGAGTAAAAAGTTTAGGCTAAGAAATTTCTTTTGAAAGCACCTTAGTTCTGTTTACTCTTCACTGTCTTTATGTTTTCTTCTGCTAAGATATTCTAGAGAATTCTTAATTTCTCTCTAGAACCCTTGTGCTTGTTTATTTCTTAAATAGTTCAATACAGTTGGCCTCAA
Source organism: Pinus albicaulis (assembly GCA_034641835.2). NCBI lineage: Eukaryota > Viridiplantae > Streptophyta > Pinopsida > Pinales > Pinaceae > Pinus > Pinus albicaulis. Next base: position 896,754,642 of record CM076572.1, on the reverse strand, counting down.
GATTGATTTATGGTTTTCCCTGCTTACTTGCTGCCACTTAAAAACTATTTTTGAAGTCTCCCTTTAAAGTACCATTGTTTACAGTCTTCCAAAGAGGTCTGTTTTGATCATACCCTTTGTTCTTGCTGAGATAATTGTTTTGAAGGTCTTTATAGCTGTAATCAAAGATGTCTAGGAGTTCCCTCTTCTATGAATGCAGTTATTTTTGAATCTTGAATGTTTTCTTATTTTTGAAAGTGAAATATTTGGATGAAATAGAGCATTACTCGACTCCTAGATTTCATTTGAAAGGTTTGTCTTGAAATTATTATTTTCTGAAGTATGGTTTCTAGAATTTATGGTTAGCCCTGTCTATGGAATATATCTTCATGTTCAGATAATGTTTTAAGTCCCTTTGTTGAGAAGTGCATATAGTTAAGGATTATTAATTGCCCTTAGTTATACTTTTCATTCTAAAACCTTTGATGTCCATTTCATTCCACCTGAAATACTTTGTAGATCCACTGGCCAAGTTAGATTTTCCCTTTGATACCTCTGATCTATTGATTGAATTGTCATAACTTCTATTTAACTCCATTGCCTAATGACTTAGAAATTTCCCTTTTCTATCTATGCTGCCTAGATCATCATGTCCCACCAAACAATCAAAAAAACTCATGCTTAATAAATAGCCTAAAATCAACATTTTTACAAGAAAACAAGTCATATATTTGCAAACAATTGAGAGATCCCTCTCTGAGACTAGGAAGGCTAGGTCCTAGAGCTCTAAAGTCTGGTTTTGATGTTGCCTTGTCACTTGGTATGCCGATCTGCCAAATCACAGGACCCCAACATTTTGGCGATCACGGTGGGACCTTTTTGAGTAAAAATACCTAAACAAGACACTCAGTATTCATTCAAGTGAACTATAGATTTCTTCAAGCACTACTGTTGGGGCCCTTGTTTTTGTTTAAGTTTTGAACTGTTGGCCAAGACATTTTGAACTTTGACTCTTTTTGAGTCGCGGAATAAATGCACATAGCAACCGCGACCGCGCCGCAGCGACCAGGAGTTGCGGAGCTACCAAGGTGGCGCGGAAGCACTTGATAACTGGAGATCGAACAGAGATAAGTGCAGATGAAATAAATACAGCAGAAAACATAAGGTAGAACACGCAGACATCAGAAGAGACGCTGGAAAAAGCCAGAGTGAAGACACAGAGAAGCTGCCAGTCGCGACGAGCGGGTGAATAAAAGGAGATCACCCGACTGAAGAAGGAGGTTGGTTGGTTATTGGTTGTCGTTTTTGAAGGTTGAATAGATGCGTCGCGAGGACCAAGACCTGAGGAAGGGTATGAAGAGTAGCTGTGGGAGGATTATGTTTGTTCTTCCTCTGGGTTCTTACTCTCTATGTTCTTCCTTTCTGTTCTCAAGCCCATCTGTATCTGACTTGTGAGTTATCAGAGAAGAAAGCTATGTAATCATGTATTTGGCCAGAAGAATAATATAAGGGAGGATTGCTGTCTTAATATGTTGTTCATGTGTTGTGATGTGTTTACACTGATTTAAAAATTTTAAGTTGCGACTGTCTGAATGCTTAGTTAATGATCTTGCATGTGTAATTTGGTATATGTAATGGATGCGCTTTCTTTCCTTGGTTGCGGGTTTACTCCTTACCCGTGATCTCATCCCCTTGCCCATGTGGTCGCGGCACGCCTCGGGTGAGATGCACTGCTCTCCAAGAGCAGGGTGAAAATGCCGGCGTGTTCCTAGACTACACCGGACCCCTTGTTGGCCACAACCCTTTGAACCTGGGTCTTGCCCGCGAGACCTGACTTTTCGCCAACAACTACAAACATAATGGTAATCATGATAGGACATGTATGAATCAATGGCAATCTAATTAACCCTTAGGATTCTAAGAGACCCTTATCAAACCTTGAAGAAATCAGTTGATAAGCCATAGAGTATACTCTGTTTGTTTCACCACCTTAGCTAGGTGTTGAATCAGGTATAGGACACTCTCACAACCACAGAACTACAAAAAAACTCAGAAAACCCCAAAAATTTCAGATTGGTTTTCAAATAAACATTGGTGGTGGACCATAGAATATTTTACCTCCAAAAGAGCTAAAAATTTCCACCTGGTGACTCCACTAGCCTCTAGTAGGCCTATTACTTCACTAATCCTTGTAAAATCCCCTGGGAATGCATTGAGCAATCCAAATCATGTTTATGGTGGACAAAAAAGTTAAAATCTTCCACCTGGTGACTTCACAGCTCTCAATAGACCTAAAGACTCCATTGGAAGAAGACTCTGAACTGGCTGAAAAGATGCAGTGACCTCTTTATAATTAACAAACATGGAATCAGGTATAGACAGAGAAGCTAAAATAAACACATTATTGGACCTAATTGGAAAAATATTGTACATACTTGATAAGAAATTGGACAGGTATGAGGCTGATACAGATGTTTATTATCTAGAGAAACCCATGTTTTCTCTTGATAAAAAACAAAGGCAACCACTACAAGACATAAAAAACAAACAAAATATGTATGATGAGCAAGATTACAATGAAGAAGGTTGTCAAGAAAGTCTTGACAGCTTACCTTTATCTTGTATTGTGTCGTTAAGAGAACTTTACGACCAAAATGCAAATGCAAAAAGTAAGCTGTGCTTTGAGGAAACAATAAGCCTCCTAGGAAACACAGAACCTAAAATGGAAGAAAAATCAACACATATAGGGAATCTCCCTCTATATGATAACTCATTTTAGATTTTAAAAAGAGAGTGGCATCCTGACAATGTAACAGAAATAATTCATGAACCTCAAACTGACCATCACAAAGATTAAGAAGAGTTGTTTGAGAGTGGAAAATATCAGGAAATAGAAGAGAATCCTCAAAATTTTCCTGCAAACACAAGTAAATATCCCCTAAGAGAGGCTCAAGAAGATATCCAGCCTCACAATTAGTCAACACAAGAGGAAGAGGACTGTTGTGTTTCTGTCTAGAGAAAAAAGAAAATTCCTTCTCTTTTAACAAAAGAAGAAATTGATCAGATATTAAACAAACAACTAGCCCTCAAAACTTCATTTAAACAAAACACTTTTGCTCATCGACCTACTGAACCTTGTTGTCTTGAACCTAAAAATAAACTTGTAGATCATCTTAAAGAAAGACAAAATGATAATCCAATATGTTTGATTGGTGAGATTGTTTATACTAATGATTTTCCAATTTTTGATCAGTCTGATGATGATGATGAGCTTCTAGCAGAAACTAATCATGTAGGGCAACCAACAATTGATTGGTGTCATGAAATTCACTATCATCAGCTTGAAAGCAACAATCAACCAATCAAAACCATCAGAAATAGCTTTCACATAATTGGGAGACAACAATCTATCAGTTGTGAAGTTGAGGTTGAAAAGAAAGAGGAATTTATTGAGCAAGCTGAAGATAAGGAGCCTTCTCCTAAAAGGGTTGAGGTAATAAAATATAACCCTGCTCAAGAATATGATGATCTCTTAACAGAGTACATTCCACTGAATTAGAGAATACCAGGACTACAAGAGGACACCACTACAATATATGATGAATCCTCTAGTTCAGATGATAATGAAGATAAGGAAGAAGTTCTTTCTCAAAGGAATCTTAAGCTTGATCCAATGGAGGAAAGAGAAATTCTGGTTGAAAACTATCTTTCAAATACTCATAACCAGGTATTATTTCAAGATCCCTTTGCTGATTTCTTGAAGACATTTGAAGAGGGAGTAAAGGTTGTTAGGAGCAGGTTATGGCCAAGTGCAAGAAATTTTCTTAGCACTGCTGCTAAAGAACAAGGGAAATGTGAGTGGCCCTGTTTGTCCAACATGCTCAAGGAGATGATCAAAGAACAATCATGGAACCATTTACTTGATTAGCTATATTGGAAAATGGAGTTCATCAGCTAAATATGTAAATTTTTTAGGTTAGATTAGGATAGGTAGGCACAAATAAGCTCAGCCTTTGAGCATCTTTTAGTCTTAGAATGTTTTGAAAAAATGAAAATACAAAAAACAATAAAAGAGAAGAAGATGAAAAGAGGGCAGATTCAAAAGAGGTACAGCCCCATACCAAAAAAGAAAGAAAATTTTCTGAAAGTGAGCAAGTCTTAATGCCACTATTAATCCAAAATGATATATTGTTCAGACATCTAGCCTAATCATGGCTGAACATACTTTAAATTTATGTTGATAAGTTAGTAGAAGCACTGATTGATAAGATTATTTCAAACTTCAGTAGAATATATTAGGATAGAAGAAGAAAGGCTTCAAACAAACTCAAAATCTGAACCAAGATAGGAAAAGGAAAATACCTATCAAAAAGATCAAAATCAGAGCTCAAAAAGGGAAGAAGGATATTCATAATTTTCAGATCTTAAGCCTTCACAGTTTTGTTTTTTATTTTTCTGCAAATAAAGTCTATGTGCAACTTGTACATAAATTCCATAGCCTACATAGAAAATCAGACTGTCTAATCCTGATTTGACTGTGTTTAATTTTCCTATCTTATAAATAGAGAATAAAATCTGTCAAACAGCCTAATCTTGATAGGTAGATAGTTAGGTAGAGAAATAAAGAGTTCAACAGTTTAATCTGGACTCTTGGAAGAAATAAGGATAGGATTAGATGGTTTATTTCTGTTTTCAAAAATAAAATGTCAAAGAGTTTTCTAGTTCAAATGCACTGAAAAGAAGAGAAAATGCTAGGAAAAGCAGGATTGGGTAGGAAGAGGTGCTATTTGAAGAAATTACATGTTGCAGATTGATAAAAGTTGTCTTTTTCAGAGAAAGATCAGCAAGAAAAGGAGGAATCTGCCCAATGGATAAGGCACTGGTCTGCTCAAACTCAAAGATTTATCTTCTGAGGTTCTGGACACCTTGAAAGGAAAGCTGCCCTCCCGAAGTGGAGCCACTGTTAGTCATTAATTATTTTCTCTTATCCAAAGATGACTAAGTTGAAAAAATCAGATTTCTAGAAACAATATTTGCAGAAACATTGTGAGTTATAGAAATCTCATGACCTTCATTATCCTAAGTCTATCAGTTCACTAAAACCTTCATCTATGCCTTCTAAAATATCACCCTTCTGTTTCAAAAGGAAACTTGTTTCATCCTATTTACCCCATTTCTACCTCCATTTCATTCCCCCCATTCTACCATTCCTATCCCTGTTTTTATCAGTCCATTTCCCTCTGAAAATAGCCCATTTCCCCTTCATTAAATCTTCATTTTCTCTAAAAAAACCCCCTTAAACCATTATAAACACCCTTATTTGGTTTAAAATACCTTTTTCTAACCTATCGGAAGCCTCCAAAAAGGTTTAAAAAACCCTCTTTTGGCCTATTTTTCCGCCCGTTTTAGAAATTAGGCTTTAAGCTCTTTTCCGGGCTTAAGCCCTCTGCTCTTCTTTCTCATATAACTTGAGAGTCTGACCATCTGCTAAGCCCTTGGCCCCTTTTCCCTTAAAAACCCTGGTCTCATTCTTTTCCCCACATGACAATTCTCCGTTTTTAACCCCCCTTCCCTTGTTATTTCAACCCCCTCCATTACTTTCCAGAACAAATCACAACCGTGGATCTTTTCGATCTGACGGCATTTGGCCTTTTCCCCCACCATCCTTCCTCCGACCATTTCTTATCTGCATAAACATGAAAGAAAATATCCACTGCAGATCCCTAAGATCTAACGGTTGCCTTTGATCCCAAGGTTTTTAACCCTGCCCATGAACATTTCGTTACCTGACAGTAAAGCTGATGCCAGCATTATGGCCCACCTCCCACTACTCTAATGTTAATCCAATCCCCCTTCGACACCTATTTTCCACTACCACTTTCGCTCGATCAACTTCGCCAGTCAGGATGAACCCGCATCGTTGATCTGACTCACTCAGATCCAACGGCTCCCGATCAATTTTGCGCAAAAATTTATGTTAGGGTTTAACGACCCATTTCCATGCGAAATGGGTGATTTCACCCAGGACGCATGTCAACCAATGTATGGTATCACGTCCATATGGACAGATACCGCTTACCATCCATCTCTTGCACGAAAACCACCTAGGTATTTTGCAAAACCACCTTACCCTGTTTTCGTGCCATTATTCAAAATTCGCCTCATTTTCTTTTGGTTTCGCATACAAAACCCTCCCTTGCTTCTTCCTCTAGTCTACAATGCTCCTTTGACAAACTCAAACCCATTCCGGACCTCTGAAAAGTAGTTTGATCCCAATCCCGCAGGTTTTAAGCTAAATTTGTGTTTTTTGTTGCAGGTTTAATGGAATTTTAGGCTCGAAAGTCGTCTCACAGTCAAACTAAATGACAGAGTCTATGGATGATGATCTTGGAGGCCAAATACATAAATAAAAAGGGATAAGGGTTTAATTCGAAGGAGAAAATCAATAATTCATGGCCATCGATACACCATGAAAACCTCCAGCACACCAAAGAAACCCCTGCACAGAAAGACAAAGAAGATCAGTTAAGATGTGAAGAAAAAAAGGACCAAAGACTTAATCACAGTAAATAAATGAAGGGACAAAGATCAATCCTTTAAGTCAAATGATTAGAAAGAAAAGGGTCAAAGGATAAAGATTAAGGAATAAACAAATCTGTTTTAATAGAAACAAAGAAAGACAGCGAAGATAACTAATTAAAAGACATATCAAGAGTAAAGGCCTAAAAAAACAATTTAGTGGTTAAAATCAGAGAAAATTAGACCAAAGGTAGCCTCGAATAAATCAACAGAGGCCACCTGTGGCCTACTTTATGTCCTAAAGGGAAAATTGACAATTATTACACAGTCAGAAGATATTTTAAGCTGTCAAAACAGTTATTGTAATATTTAAAGAATAGGCCTAAAAGTCAAACTTTTCACCTGTTTTCTCTCAGAAGTTAAGACATAATTAATAAAATAGAGAAGTAGTTGCACCTATTTCTGCCTTATGCCGTGCATGGTTTTCAAGGCTAGAAATACATTTACTCTGTATTTAATAAACACTTGGACCCTAGATCAGTTCCACCTCCTCATTTGCAGCATAAATACTGCATTCAAACTCATTGTATAGGGGAATTTGATGACTCTTTGAAGTAATACACAACTCTGCTGAAGTTGAAAGGAAATTGATGTTCTGGAACCTGTGGATGTTTTGACTTGTTTGTTGATGGAGAAAGCTCTGTCGTAGGATCCATGAGCTTGGCTGTTGGTGAAGTACTCTAAATATGTTATTGTTATTTCCTGTTTCATTATGTTTCACCATTCTCTGTTGCAGTAGAGTAAAAAGTTTAGGCTAATAAATGTCTTTTGAAAGCACCTTAGTTCTGTTTACTCTTCACTGTCTTTATGTTTTCTTCTGCTAAGATATTCTAGAGAATTCTTAATTTCTCTTTAGAACCCTTATGCTTGTTTATTTCTTAAATAGTTCAATACAGTTGGCCTTAAGATTGATTTATGGTTTTCCCTGCTTACTCGCTGCCACTTAAAAACTATTTCTGAAGTCTCCCTTTAAAGTACCATTGTTTACAGTCTGCCAAAGAGGTCTGTTTTGATCATACCCTTTTTTCTTGCTGAGATAATTGTTTTGAAGGTCTTTATAGATGTAATCAAAGATGTATAGGAGTTCCCTCTTCTATGAATGCAATTATTTTTGAATCTTGAATGTTTTCTTATTTTTGAAAGTGAAATCTTTGGATGAAATAGAGCGTTCCTCGACTCCTAGATTTCATTTGAAAGGTTTGTATTGAAATTATTATTTGCTGAAGTATGGTTTCTAGAATTTATGGTTAGCCCTGTCTATGGAGTATATCTTCATGTTCAGATAATGTTTCAAGTCCCTTTGTTGAGAAGTACATATAATTGAGGATTCTTAATTACTCTTAGTTCTACTTTTCATTCTAAAACCTTTGATGTCCATTTCATTCCACCTGAAAGACTTTGTAGATCCACTGGCCAAGTTAGATTTTCCCTTTGATACGTCTGATCTATTGACTGAATTGTCATAACTTCTATTTGACTCCATTGCCCAATGACTTATAAATTTCTCTTTTCTATCTATGTTGCCTAGATCATCATGTCCCACCAAAAAATCAAACAAACTCATGCTTAATAACTAGTCTAAAATCAACCTTTTTACAAGAAAACAAGTCATATCTTTGCAAACAATTGAGAGATCCCTCTCTTAGACTAGGAAGGCTAGGTACTAGAGCTCTAAAGTCTGGTTTTGATGTTTCCTTGTCACTTGGTATGCTAATCTACCAAATCACAGGACCCCAACAGGGGTTTTTGTTGGCACAGTAGGGATTGGATGAATAGAGCCGTAGGAGAGCTCTGTTCGCTCGTTAATTCTGTTCTCTCTCTGTGCATTCTGCTCTGTTCTATGTGATAATATTGTAATCATTTCTGCCAGGATCGCTCTGAGGAGAAATGTAATTGTCCCTTATTGTTAATGCAATATATTATGGTCTGGGTTTGATGTCCCGAGTTTTGTTATGTGTTTCTGATTAAGTTGAATGTGCTGGTCACTTTAAATTTTGTTTTTTCATCCTAAATACATTCATGAGTATCATCATTTGTAGAGTATTTACATCTGTTTGGAGCACCCAGTTCTGTGTAAGTTATGCTTGATCGATACTCGATGTGATCCTAAAACTTACTAAGGTCACGAAACACCTCGGGTGAGATTCTCTACTCTTCAGAGCACAGTGAAAATGCCAGCGTTGTGCTATACTACTGTGGAAACCTTGTTGGCCTCTATCCTAAACCTGGGTCTTACCCAATAGACCTTCTTTCTTGCTAACAAATGGTTCCGTTGTCGGGACCCGAAATTCAAGTTGGGAACTAGATTATGGAATCAAGGATCTTAGCGAGAGAAATACAAAGCTGGTGGGATAACCACCTAGATCAGTTAATAGCACAACAAGCTAAGTTGAGACAAAAAAGGGAAAAAATGCTAAGGATCGGGTTCTAGTCTTTGAATCTGTGAGTGATGTCTACGAGATCTTCTGGGGAAAGTTTCCAGAGGAACTCTATAATGGGTTGCAGAGGTTACAAGCCAAGACAGTTCAAGGAAGCTTGTGGAAGGTCTGTCGCAGGTGGTCGCACGTAGATATAGTAGCGCTCCATCGGTTAGATACCAATTTGACTCGAGATGTATATTTCTGGGTGAAATCTACCTTGGAGGGATACATAGTGGAGTTTACAGCTGCATGTTACCAGTATTTCTCGAAAGCAGAGGACATATTCAAATCAAGATTGCATGGAGAGCTGTTGAAGGAGATCCCTTTGTGGACCAAAGCTTTAATGGTATATGAAGGATTGATGGAGTTTAAAAAATATGAGATGGAGACTTAAACCTCTAGTAATGGAGGAAGGAGATGAGGGAGATGATAAAAATACGTTGGAAGGGGGAATAGGGATATGGATGCCAAGATCTCCAGTAGGTTGAGGGAGTGATGAGCACATCAAAGGGTGAAAATCACTGAGAAGTGGCGAGAAAGGGTGATGAAGGAGTTGGAGAAACATGAAAGTAATCGAAAGGACAAGGAGAAGGTGCCTCAGATGACAAAGGATATGGAAGGACAGATGGGTTCTGAAGAGATAGGAGGGACCATCAAGGAAGTTTGGCAAGTGTATAGGAGCCTAACCCAAGAAGAGAAGGGAAAGAAGTCCAATGGAGAGGACACGCGCCCTGAGGAGATGTCCGATGTGGAGTTACATGTTGTGATGGAGAAAATATTCCGAGAGGGGCCGACACCCATTACTCAAGGTAATTCTATTCCCGAAAGTTCAAGTAGCTCTAGTACTGACCTTCCTCTGGTACTCTATCAGCCACTAGGTGAATTTTTTGTTAAGTTACGAGAATTGAGTAAGTTGAATAGTGTTCAGTCTACAATAGTAATACACACTAGCGGTAGTGCTAGTAATACCATTACACAGCTAAGAAACCAAGGTTTTATTTTAGTATCACCCCCACCAGAAAGTATGGCGAGATCATTTACCTGATACCCAGAGTTCTGTGGGAGGGGTAACGATGATGTGGAACAACACTGGTATCTCTACAAGGCCATATGGAGGGCTCGATAGACACCAGAGGCAGGAAAGTTGTTCGAATTTTAGACGACTTTTAGGGAGAGAGCTCCACACTGGTTTATCAAATGGTCGAAAGCTCACTCGAATCCAACGATAGAAGATGTAAGGAAAGAATTTGTTAAAGAATTCAAGTTACCCCAAACAGATCAACAAGGTTTATTCAAAATGTGGGATATCAAGCAACGAGAAAGGGAAACTGCATGGGATCTGATGAGAAGATTCAAGGATGTGATTGGAAAACTGAGTTACCCAATCGATCTGAATCATCAAAGAGATTGGTTTATCAAGGCCCTTATTCCATTCACAAGAACTCCATTAACACAACAGAAGATCAACACATTACAAGATGCATTGGAGCAAGCTATGAAAATAGAGGCCATGGAGGGTTATCTACAGGAATTCAAAGGAGGGGTCGTAGCTCAAAACCCTTCCATACTAGGTTTACAACATCAGATAGCTAACCTAATAGAAAAGTTGAAAGAGATTCAACCAATACGTCCACCAAGAACAAACATATGGTGTACACACTGTCTAATGGAAGGACAGGTGGTAACTAAGTGTCCAAGGTTACAGGATCAGAATGTGGGGATATCAGTAGCAGGGACACATGGAGCTACATTGGTAGGAGGAGTTGCGCAGATAAACACGTAAGGGTTATATTCATCGCAACACTAGTACCGAGGGTTCCCCGTGCAACAGAATCACGCCACCACTGAATATTGTGAGATTTGCAAAAGCATGGGTCATCCACCCTGCCTATGTCCGATCTTGAAAAAATACTCCAATGTTCCCAATAACATATATTGTGAGTTCTGTGCTTCCACAACACACAGTATAGAGCAGTGTAGAGCTTTGGATGCATTGGCAGAATGATTAGATAGGCCCTCATATAGAGTGAATGAGGCTCCCAGGGGAAGAGGGGGAGGCATGAGAGGAGGCCGAGCTGCAGGAAGAGGACCAGTACGATGCTATAAATGTGACCAAGAAGTCCATGTGGCTTGGGTGTTGAGATTTTTTATGCCAAAAATAGTTGTTTGTTGCAAAACTAATTGCATTAAATCCGGATGGGGAGATATTCTATCCTATATTGATGTAATAGAATTAATTATTCAGTTTCTTCACTCATCTATAAATTATAAGCCTGTAGAGGAAAAACATATGAGGTGAGAGGTGTGAGGAAGAGGAAGTGCAGATGTGCAAATCTACTGTTGTAATATCCTGTTGAGTAATAAGATTGTCGGTACCTCTGTTTGGTGGATGTAGCCCAGATTGGTTGGGTGAACCGCGTTAAAATTGTTGTCTTCTCAATTTAAATGCTGTTGTGTGATTTTAGTTTTCCGCTACGTTTACTCTTACAATTGGTATCAGAGCAAGTTGGTTATAGGAGACAGATTTAAAATTGATTGAAGCGTTGCCTGTATTAACGTGCAAGAGAGGAGGACGCGAGGTTGAGAGCAGATCTGTGGATCTGCGCTTGTGATTTTTTTAAAATCTCTGATTGCCTGCATGGAAAGTTGAGGCTGTGGACCGTGAGACTTAGAGGCCGAGTTCATATTTGTGAGGGCCGGTTGAAGGCTACTGTTTACAGTAGTATCAATGAAACCACAAGTGAAGAACTATGTGGCCGTGTAAAAAGTAAAGTGTGGAGAATGCCGTGGACCATTTTCCGTGGAGCAGGAGAAGGAGCGCAGAAATCCAGAGTGCATAAGCCACTGTCTTTGGCAGACATAAACATTTCTATACTTTTACCAATGGTTAGTTTTTTAAGTTTTCTACTGAGTTTATGTTTATGTAGGAGCAGTGTCTCGGCGCAATAATAAACACTGAATAGAGAAAACTTGCTGGGATTTTTTCCTTGCTATAATCTTTTTGATACATGCCTGCTCCTTACAACGACATTCTCAGGCGAAATTAAGAACAATACTATCCACTACGCCTCTACCGTGAATCAGAGGATTGGTTCTGCGGTTCAAGTGAGAGCCGAGCCGTGAGCTGCGGAGCACTGAGAGCTCATGGATCCACTGTGTGTGAAGGCTGAGGAAGCCAACGTAAAGGCCCAAACGAGCTTGCGTGAACACTTAGATAGGAGGTCGTTTGACCCGCATTCGAAGTTGGGTGAGTTTGGATACCTTCAACCTTTGTGTGAGGAATATGAGTCAAGTTTTTTTGATGGTGGAATAGTGGAATGTTAGTTTCTGAGAACTGTTAATTTGCCAAAAAAGCTTTGGTTTGTAGGCGAAAGTAATTGCATGTTTTGAAAAAAGGCATTTTTATCAAAATTATTAATTTTGATTAAAATGAAATCTTCGTTTATTAAGATTTTAAATTGAAAATTATTGACACAAGCTACTCAATATGGAAAAAACTCAAAGTGCTCAATTTGAGATCGAGAAGTTTAATGGGAAAAATAACTTCGAAATATGGAAAGTCAAGATGCACGATTTACTCGTACAACAAGGTGTGGCGAAGGAACTTTTGGGAAAATACAAACAACCTCTCGCCATGACAGATGACGAATGGAGTGACATCGATGACAGAGCACTGAGCAACATTCGATTGTGTTTGGCGGATGATGTTTTATTTAACATCGTGTTAGAGAAAACAACTGCTGGTTTATGGAAAAAGTTAGAAAAACTATACATGACTAAATCTTTAACCAATAGGATTCTTCTGAAAAGACAGTTGTATAGCTTGCGCATGAAGGAAGGTACATCAATAACTGATCATTTGAATACCTTTAATACTCTCTTGGTGCAGTTAGATGGCATAGAAGTAAAGTTTGATTCAGAAGATAAAGCTGTAACTTTATTATGCTCGTTGCCTGAGTCATGGGATCATTTTGTTACTTCTATAAGTCTTAGTTCATCAGAAACCCTTGAATTTGATGATGTTGTTGGAGCTATGCTGTCTGAAGAAACTAGGAAAAGGTCAAATTTAGAAACCTCTACATCAGAAGAAATGATGGTTAGAGGTCAATCTAAAGAAAAGAGCTTCAGTTAGAAAAACAACTCTCGGTCAAAATTGAAAGGGAAGAAGAGTAAGTTAAAATGCTAGTTTTGTGGAAAATCAGAACATTTGAAGAAGGACTGTTGGAAGAGAAAAAAAACATCCAAAGGAGACTCTTCAACAGAAAATAAAGAGGCAAACACGATAGATACAGATTCAGGTTCGGCATATGGTTCAGGTATAAGTGATGAATTTATATCAGTTAATTTGTTAAATCATGATCAACATTGGCTATTAGATTCTGGTGTGTCCAATCACATGTGCATTCATAAAGAGTGGTTTAAATCTTATAAATCAATCAATGATGTAGTTGTTTACATGGGTAATGATTTCTCATGTAATGTTGTGGGAATTGGAAGCATCCAGATTAAAATGTTTGATGGGACAAATAAAATCTTAACTGATGTAAGACATGTGCCTGAACTCAGAAAAAATCTTATTTTTCTAGGAGTGTTAGACACAAATGGATATAAAACTTTTATTCAAGGTGGAGTAATGAAAATTTACAAAGGAATCCTATTAGTAATGCAATCAAAGAAGGTTGGAAATCCTTTTCATTTAGAAGGAATAACAGAGTCAGATCATGCTTCTACTGTATCTGAAAATGACAGTGATTCTATTCGACTATGGCATCAACGGTTGGGCCATATGAGCGAAAGAGGTTTAAAAATATTATCTGATCGTATGTTACTTGCTAGTTTAAAATCTTCTAAGTTAGATTTCTGTAAACATTGTATTTATGGGAAACAAAGAAAGCAGAAATTTAAAACTGGAAAACATACTAGTAAATGAATCCTTGATTATATCCATTCTGATGTTTGGGGTCCGTCTCCTACAACCTCATATGGAGGATCATCATATTTTTTATCTTTTATAGATGATTTCTCTAGAAAAGTATGGGTCTACATGTTAAAAATAAAGTCTGATGTATTCAGAGTTTTCAAGCAGTTTAGAGCATTAGTAGAAAACATCACTAGAAGAACCATTAAATGTTTAAGAACTAACAATGGTGGTGAGTTTACTTCAAAGGAATTTGATAATTATTGCAAGGAAGTTGGGATCGAAAGGCATAGAACTACTGTATATACTCCTCAAAAAAATGGAGTTGCTGAACGCATGAACAAGACTCTTTTAGAAAGAGCAAGAAGTATGCTGAGTAATGCCAATTTGCAGAAGGAATTATGGACAAAATCAGTATCTACGGCTTGCTATTTGATAAATTGATCACCATCAACTGCAATAGGATGAAAAATTCCTCAAGAGGTATGGAAAGGTCATCCTTGTGACTGAAATTTTTTGGTTGTGATGCATATGCTCTAATTCCGAAACATCAACGTTCCAAATTAGATCCTAAATCAAAAAGATATATCTTTGTTGGATATGGTGATGGGATTAAGGGATATAGGTTGTGGGATCCTACAACTCACAAGATCATCATTAACAAAGATGTTAAATTCAATGAATCTTCACTTGATAATCTAGATGTAGACAATAAATTGAAACAAGAAAATGTACCTAAGTTTCAACATATTCAGTTTGAAACTAGTTCAAATACTGATGATAGTAAAGATGAACAAGTTTCAGATGCAGATCATCAAGAAGTTCCTACAGATAATAATCAACAAATTGTGGAAGAACCAGAAACATCTTTGAGAAGGTCCATGAGAATCAGACATCCTCCTAAAAGGTATGATGATTATGTTACTTCAGTTGCTTTGACCGCTAATGATGATGAAAATTTATGCTATCAAGAAGTTGTAGAAGGTTCTAACAGTGATAAGTGGAAAGAAGCTATGAAGGATGAGATGAAGGCATTAGACAAGAATTCCACATGGGATCTGGTAGAACTTCCTAAAGATAGAAAAATTGTAGGATGTAAATGGGTTTACAAATTGAAAAGGGGTGTTGATGATAAAGATAACAGGTACAAAGCGAGGCTGGTTGCGAAAGGTTTTTCTCAGAAAGTAGGAATTGACTTTCATGAGATATTTTCAACAGTTGTTAAAATTGTTTCAATTCGGATTGTCTTAGCATTAGTTTCTTTACTTGATTTAGAACTACAACAAATAGATGCTAAGACTGCATTCTTACATGGAGATCTAGATGAAGAGATTTGTATGGAACAACCTGAAGGGTTTGTTCAAAATCGCAACAAGAAATTTGTCTGCAGGATCAAGAAATCATTGTATGGTCTAAAGTAGTTGCCTCAACAATGGTACAAGAAATTTGATTCTTTCATGATGAGCCAAAATTACATAAGAAATGAATATGATCATTGTGTTTACTTTAAGAAATTAAGTAATGACATATTCATTATCTTAGTCTTGTATGTTGACGATATGCTTTTAGCAAGCAAAAGCATAACTGAGATCAACAGGTTAAAGGCTCAGATGGCTAGGAAGTTTGATATGAAAGATCTAGGAGCAGCAAGACAGATTTTGGGCATGGATATTTTCAGAGATAGGAGAAATGGCAAGCTGTGGTTATCACAAGAGAAGTGTATTGAGAAAATACTCTTAAGGTTTGGTATGAACAATGTGAAGCCAGTTTCAGTCCCTTTAGCTTCCCATTTTAAGCTTTCTTCAAGTTTATGTCCTAATAAAAATGAAGAAAAGGAATATCTGTCTCGAATACCTTATGCTAATGTTATAGGAACTTTGATGTATGCGATGGTCTATACACGACCAGATATTTCACATGTAGTTGGGGTTGTCAGTAGGTATATGGAAAATCCAGGAAAAGAACACTGGGCAACAGTGAAATGGGTGCTTTGGTATTTGAGAGGCACAAGTGATTATTGTATCACTTATAACAGGAGTAGTGAATTTGTTTACGGATATGTTGATTCTGATTTCGCAGGTGATTTGGATAAGAGAAGGTCAACTTCAGGATATGTCTTTACTCTTGCAGGTGGAGCTATTAGCTGAATGTCAAAGCTACAAAACATTGTTTCTTTATCCATTATAGAAGCAAAATACATAGCTGCTTCACATGCTTGCAAAGAAGCGGTTTGGTTGAAAGGTTTGTTTGGTGAGTTTGGTAGGTTGCATGACAACATTAAGTTATTTTGTGATAGTCAAAGTGCAATTCACTTGGCTAAAAATCCAGCCTATCATAGTAAATCAAAGAATATACCTATAAAGTACCATTTTTTAAGACATGTTATCACTAAACGGGGAGTCTCTCTTGAAAAAGTGCATACAAAGGAAAAATGTGTAGACATGTTCATGAAACCAGTTTTATTAGAGAAGCTACGATGGTGTCTGGCTTCTCTTGGCTTGCAAAGAAAATGAAAATAAAACATGAACAATTTATCAGGCTAATTGTTGTCAAGGTGGAGATTGTTGAGATTTTGTATGCCAACAATAGTTGTTTGTTGCAAAACTGATTGGATTAAATCCTGATGGGGA
Organism: Pinus albicaulis; assembly: GCA_034641835.2. Classification (NCBI taxonomy): domain Eukaryota; kingdom Viridiplantae; phylum Streptophyta; class Pinopsida; order Pinales; family Pinaceae; genus Pinus; species Pinus albicaulis. Next base: position 896,738,116 of record CM076572.1, on the reverse strand, counting down.
GATATTATATCCTATTTGGATGTGATAGAATTAATTATTTAGTTTCTTCTCTCATCTATAAATTATAAGCCTGTAGAGGCAAAACATATGAGGTGAGAGGTGTGAGGAAGAGGAAGTGCAGATGTGAAAATCTGCTGTTGTAATCTCCTGTTGAGTAATAAGATTTTCGGTACCTCTGTTTGGTGGATGTAGCCTAGATTGGTTGGGTGAACCACGTTAAAATTTTCGTCTTCTCATTTTAAATGCTGTTGTGTGATTTTAGTTTTCTGCTACATTTACTCTTACATTGGGAATGTCCACTTCCTAGAAGATCCTGGTGCTCTCAGTGCAGAGTTAACATGCACGCAACAGAAGAATTCCTAGAGCTAATAAAAAGATGGGAAGAAAGAGCCAGACAAAGAGGAAAAAATCTGGTAAATGCAGAGCCAAGAATAATAGAGGCTCAAGCTATACAGAATGTAGCTATAGTGACACGAGGAGGAAAGAGAACTAGAGAAGATGCACAGACTACAGACCTGATAAAATTGATAAGGCCAACATCTCCAAAACCAACATTTAAGCCAGAAAGACAAAGGCAATACTTTAAAGAAGCAGTAGAAACCTTTTCCCAGATTGGAGAAAGTAGAGGCATTGAGTTACCACAAACCAAGGTAGATAAGGAGAACCAAGCTAGTACAAGTACTACGATTGAAGAATGGTTCCGACTATTTCTAAAGATTGTTACCAATGCATCAATGTTGGAACATTTGAAGTAGAACCTGAAAATGGTGGTGTAAGAGACCACAGAGCTAGGAGAATCCAATGACGCGACACAAAAATACATACTGAGAGTTAAAATAAATAAGAGGATAATAGGGAAAGAATTCCGAGTGAACACTCAGGTCGCAGGATTCCAAATTAGGAACACAATGCTTGACCTAGTTTCAGATGTCAACATTTTGCCAAGAAAGACATGGGAATCATTGGGAAGGTTGAAGCTAATGTATTCACCTATCCTGCTCTGCATGGAAAACTAGTACTTCATTGTGCCCATAGGCAGGCTGGAGGAGGTCAAAGTTGATGTTGCAGGAGTCAAGACATACACTGACTTCAAGGTAATAAACAGTATGGGGGATAAGGATCCCTATCCAACAGTATTGGGGATCGACTAGGCTTTCAAGAACTATGCAGTAATAGATTTGAAGAAGGAACTAATGATCTTAGAAGATGGATAATTCAGGGTCACCCAGCCACTTGAACCATATCAAGGTCCCCGATACACAACGTCTATCGACAACAGAGAAGATGCTCAGCTTCTAGATCATCTTTATCAAATGACAGCGGGAAAAAGAGACGATTATATCAACCCAAAAGTGGGGAGGATTGTGATTTGGAGAAGTGTTGAAAGCTCAAACTTAGGCTCAGAGATAGTCTGGGATGATTGGCAGTAGGGGGGAGATGAGACGAACACAAGAATATGCGCTAACATCGGAAGGATCAAATGGATCAGAACGAGGGTAAGAGATTACCCAATTCTGTCAAATATGAATTCTGTCAATACCTTTATTGCTAGAATAGAAGATAAGATACTAGTGGACCATAGGGTCCCACTCATGGATGTGGCTCTACAATCCACATCAACAAGGTGGTGGAGAAACCACCGCAACTCTGTAATATTCCAAATCTGGAACAACACAGCAAGCCTGTTGAAATAACACACTATTGAGAAATTAATGCACATAAATGAGTTTAAAACTCTTGGATCCCTTAGATCATCTCATATAAGATCTAAATCCAAAAGGAGAGAAAAAAAAAATCAAACTAGGTGGGTTAAACAGATCTCCCACAAACTAGTCTAGCTGAAAATCACCCAAAGAGAGGGGTTGTAGCTATATGCAAAGACTGCTTAAGAAATAACGTAGTTTATCAATTCAAAAGCATGAGACCAACATGGAGGTTCATCTTTCAGCTATACATCAGCAAAATGGATTTACAATGCAGCTTATACAGTGTATAACAGAAGTAGAATGAATATACAAGACAAAAGCTTCAAAATGAGCTGCTACAACAAGAAGAAATGGCAGAATAAGCTTATCAGCGTTATTTTCATTGCTGAAGCATGCAGTAGATTAAAAATCAAATCTAGATCAGATTTGTACATAAAATTATGGATCTATTTAATATCTGTGTACAAGATAGGCTCCTTTTTACATTCCCCTTGGGGATCTCAACAAATCATGAACAACTGTGAGTAGATCTAAGATCTAAGTCACAGATCTGTAGAAGTATTCAGAAAATTCTGAATCATAACATGTATAGCAGATCGGATCTAAACCAACATGGATTGTTTGGCCAATCCATGGATCACCACAGTGAAAGGAAGGATCCAATCACTAGAGATCTTCCTCCTCTAAACTAATGCCAAGACACCCTGCAACGCTGCTTTTGCAAATATCGCAGTCATGGACGAGGGACTGCACTGTAGGCCATGAGAATGCTTTGGCCTGCTTCCAATGTATGGATCTGAAGCTCAGACAGTGGATGCACTCTTCCAGGAGGTTAAAAGACATACTCACTGAGAAGAGGCTCCAATACAAGCTAGATATTTGCAGATCTAGAGTTCCAATTGCTGCAGCTCACATGGACAACCCAGTCCTAGATAGAACTGCACTATAGATTCAAGATGTGGCTTGGCCAAATGCTGGATAGTGGACTAGACAAACAAGACTCCTCCAAGAGCTGCTCAACGAAGGAGGTGGGAATTCCTGAACAGGAAACCCCAACAAGGGATGTCTAAGCAGACAATACCTTCTGAAAATAATAACATCAACAACCCTTTCATGTTGTCCTCCTCCTTATTTTATAGGCTGAAAGCCTTGTCAAAACCTAAACCACCTTAATGAGTTAGCCCCTTTCACATGTGGAGCCTCCATCTAGAACTGCGCTGTGTATTCATGAGGTTCATTGCACCTAGACTACATTGTTGACTTAGTCAAGGTTGACCCCATCTTGTGATTTAAACCCATTCACACTTGCAAGAGTTTATTTACATGGCCCATATATGTCTCTATTTACATAGGCATTGATTTATTCATGGTTTTTAGGAGTTTTACATGTCCTCCACATTTTATTCATAAACATGAAATGCAAGATAAAACAAGGAAAAATAAGATATTCCCATTAGCTTGGGCTAAATGGGAATATTATAGTCTTCCCCTCCAAAATGTTGCTTGTCCTCAAGAAAATGATAAGGTGAGTGCTATAAGGCTTCTCCTCCATTGGTGACATCATCAAAGATCAAGCTCCCCTCATAAGCTAGATGCTCACCAATCCAGACCCCCATGAATTGTTTCCCCAAAGTCAATATAAGATGTGCAAAATTCTTCCCATAAGGAAACAAGATCTCATGTAAAACACCATGGGTTGCCTAATGTCCCCCTTGAAATATATGACACAAGATACATGGAGATTCTTCATCTCATTAGGCACATGTATCCTTCCCATCCTTCCTCCATAAATTCCCATAAAAAGTACAAGCATGCCATCAATGTATGGGAGTAAAACAATGTACAAACAAACATCAAGGTGAAAATATGGAGGTGGGTCATAGTCCCACATGTGGAACCAGCGTAATGCATCCCCTGCCTGCATTAAACCAAGATGTGGTAAGTGGTTTTCCCACCACTTATTTGCAGCCCATGCCATCTCATTGTAGTTGAATGTGTGAGATATGTTTGGTGCCTTAGGAAAGCACCCATCATGAAACAAGATCTCCCTTTGTCCACCAAGGGAGTGGCCAAGTACAAAAATTGTTGTGGGCCCATATTTTCCATGAGATTGACAAGATATAACACTCCTTCTTGGAGTCATGGCCTGCAAAAACATGGTGTAAGAATGCATGAAGTCAGAAGATAAAATACATGTATTAAGAGCATGCTCTCCACCAACAATTCTCCTCCTATCAATGGAGTGGTGCATAGATCTACTCCCTCCCTCAAGGGAAGGAAGAGTGGGCTGATTTAATTCTCCCTTAAGGCCATATTTCTGCTCCAACTCCACAGAATCCATGCATCTCTGATAATGCTGATATAGTTCCCTTTCAAAGCCCTCCCGGTAATAGCTCCACCATATGAGATTGTTGAGCTTCATTGAATAAGTGTGGCCAAGATGGAACCCTTCATAATCCATTTGTAGAAGCTTCCCCTTGATCTCGGAGGCCCTAGAAAAGAAGATCATACCATGATTACAGATGACTCCATCAAATATTGAATAGCTCTCCTCATGCAACCAGTCATCCAGAATCATGCAAGTATGGAGATCCTTGGAATATTCCACTAGCAGTTGGGATTTCCAATAGGGATCTAATGTGCCCAACAATGACAGCAATGATAATGTGCCAACTAAAGTGGCTGCCATGTTGCTGCTCTTCTTCTTGACATCCTCTATGTCCAAGGTGTATGTTGGAAGGCCATGCCTCCCATTCTTCTCCTCCTTGACAGCTCCCATGCCAAAGGTATGAGATGGAAGGCTGCTATTCCTTCCTTGCTGCCCTCCTTGCTCATGCACATGCTTTAGAGAGGAAGGAAGCTCTTGGGATTTAGTCTTCCATGGAAGGCTATCATCTGTCCAAGGCCTCTCTGTTTTCACTAAAGCATGCATGTGAGACCACCATCTCTCTTCCAGCAGGGAAGAGTGTTCTTCAAGCAAGTTTGTCTTCTGATTCAAATCTTGCCTCCCATGCTTCATGATGGTGTTATTTCCTCTTCTTGCAACATATCTCCTCAATGCAATTTGAGAGGTGAGGATAGATAGTGAAGTCAAAGGAAAAATTCTCTCCCTTTCTTTGTACCTCCCCCACACTCTCAGCGCTATAGCATGATCTTCTAGAGCTCTCTCCTCCCTTGGATCTATGAAGGGAGCATCAATGTATGAAAAATATTCCTTCAAATATGATTCAGGTGGTCTCCTCGATGGTACACCATAGGATAATGATGTCTCATGGCTCATCCCCATGTGAACAACAGATGGGAACATATCATGATTGCTTCCACTATGCAAATCAATCTCTGATTGCTGTGTGGAAGTACCATGAAACTTGGAGACCCCTGTTAATAGTGTAAGAGTGCCTCTGATTGGAGCCCTTGCCCCATTTTCAGATAGTGGATCAGTTGTGTGACCCCTCCTTTGTTCTATTTCATTGTATTTTAGCAAAGACACCTGCTGTTCATGTCCTCCATATGGAAGAATCCCTGGAACTCCTTGCAAAGGTGCAAGAATCCCTCTAGTGGAAGCCATTGCTTCATCTCCATCTCCAAATGAAAATAGATCTCCTCCTGCTTGCACATCGCTGGAGGATATTCTTTGCTTTCTTTCTCCCTTCTTTTCATCAATGGAGAATGCTCCATCATCAAGAGGTCCTTTATCTTGATCTCTTAGTGAGGAAATAATCCTCAAGTCTTCTCTTTGGGAAAAGAGATATTGTTGAATTGGGGTCTTTGCCTCTCATACAAAGTGCAACAAATCTTCAACCCCTTCAACAATGTTTAGGATTGGAGTTGGCTCCATGGAATCTTCCAACTCATGCAAGGATTTAGATTTCTTGGGCTTGCTCTGCTCCCCCCAAGAAGCCTCAAAGTGTCTCTCATAAAATCTTCTCACTATTCTCCTCATGAATCTCGCATAAGAAGAGATGTTCCTCCCTTTCAAGGAAGAAGACTCAAACAACCACCAAGCATAAGCCTTCCCTTGAAGATGCAGCGTTGCTACTCTCAAGGATTCTTCTCCTAATACTTGATGCAACTGAAAGTATGTGTCAAGATTATTTACCCAATACTTGGCTGAGTCTTTATGTGATCCATGAAATGTAGGTAGAGAGAGTCTACCCAAAGTGTGTTGCATGCACCATTTCCTCCTACTATAGCTGCATGATCTTTCTTCTTTGAGTTGACAGAACTCTGGGAAAATGATGTGCACTTTGAATCTCTCTGATTGAGATTCATATTCTTGGAGATACTCACCAAGATATCCATCCTTTGGTGTTTCTCCTCTTCCTCCTTCCTTTGTCAAGAAAGTAGGCATGCTACCACGTTGTGGAACAGATTGTGTAGTTGAATTCTCACACACATAATATGAAGTAGTGGGGATTTACTCATGTGAAAACATCCTCAAGGGATATTATGATCTTCCATTCCTCCCTCCCCTGATTCCTTCCTCTAGCTCATGCAAGGCTTGAGAAATAATGTTAGAGAGCTCTACTCCTTCTATTCTTCCATACACAGGGGTTTTAATGGTGTAATCATTTATCTTATGTCTTCTTCTATGATACCTATGCTCTCTGTCAGTGAGAGTTTATCATCCCTATAAAGACATATTGGCTCAAATAATGCACAGGCTGTGCCAAGAAAGATGATCTGATACCACTGTAATATTCCAAATCTGGAACAGCACAGCAAGTCTGCTGAAATAACGCACTCCTAAGAAATAAATGCACAGAAATGAGTTTGAAGCTCCTGGATCCCTTAGATCAGATCATCTAAGATCTAAATCCAAAAGGAGAGAAAAAACAAATAAAACTAGGTGGGTTAAACAGATCTCCCACAAACTAGTCTAGTTGAAAATCACCCAAAGAGAGGGGCTGCAGCTATATGCAAAGACTGCTTCAGAAATAACACATTTTATCAATTCAAAAGCATGAGACCAACATGGAGGTTCATATTTCAGCTATAAATCAGCAAAATGGATTTACAATGCAGCTTATACAGTGTATAACAGAAGTAGAATGAATATAAAAGATAGAAGCTTCAAAATGAGTTGCTACAAAAACAAGAAATGGAAGAATAAGCTTATTAGTGTTATTTTCAATGTTGAAGCATGAAATATATTAGAACTTATACCTAGAGCAGATCTATACATAAAATAATGGATCTATTTCAGATCTGTGTACAAGATAGGTTCCTTTTTACATTCCCCTTGGGGATCTCAGCAAATCATGAACAACGGTGAGTAGATATGAGATCTAAGTCACAGATCTGCAGAAGTATTTAGAAAATTCTGAATCATGACATATACAGTAGATTATATCTGAACCAACATGGATTGGTTGGCTAATCCACTTATCACCATAGTGAAAGGAAGGATCCAATCACTAGAGATCTTCCTCCTCTAAGCTGATGCCAAGACACCCTGCAACTATGCTTTTGCAAATAACGCAATCATGGAAGAGGGACTGCATTATAGGCCTTGAGAATGATTTGGCCTGCTGCCAATGTATGGATCTGAAGCTCAGACAGTGGATTCACTCTTCCAGGAGGTTAAAAGACACACTCACTGAGAAGAGGCTCCAATACAAGCTAGATCTTTGCAGATCTAGAGTTTCACTTGCTGCAGCTCACATGGACAACCCGATATAGGTAGAACTGCGCTATAGATGCAAGATGTGGCTTGGCCAAATGCCAGATAGTGGACTAGACAAAAAATACTCCTCCAAGAGTTGCTCAAGGAAGGAGGTGGGAATTCCTGAACAGGAAACCCCAACAAGGGATGTCTAAGAAGACAATACCTTCAGAAAATAATAATATCAAAAACCCTTTCCTATTTTCCTCCTCCTTATTTTATAGGCTGAAAGCCTTGTCAAACCCTAAACCACCTCAATGAGTTAGCCCCTTTCACATGTGGAGCCTCCATATAGAATTGCAATGTGTATTCATGAGGTTCATTGCACCTAGAATGCGCTTTTGACTTGGTCAAGGTTGACCTCATCTTGTGATTTAAACCCATTCACACCTACAAGAGTTTATTTACATGGCCCAAATATGTCGTTGTTTATATAGGAATTGATTTATTCATGGTTTTTAGGAGTTTTACATGTCCTCCTTCACATTTTATTCATAAACATGAAATGCAAGATAAAAAAAGGTAAAATAAGATATTCCCATTAGCTTGGGCTAAATGGGAATATTACAAACTCCTTGTCGCGATGCGACAGAGTTGTAGCAGCATTGAAAGCCAGGTTCAAGGAAGAAGAGGGACCACAATTCACTGAAGTATACCAAGGGGACTTAGACCCTAGGAAACATTTGAAATATTGTGAGGACCAATGGAAGAATGCAAGATACTCAGAAGAGCTATGGGTACACAAGTTTGTACATTCACTAGATTCGATTCCACAGGTGTGGTACCTGACTGAGGAGAAGAAAGGAGGAACCGATACTTGGTAAGTAGTTGCGGATAAATTTATGCAATGCTTCTCTTTTGAAGGAAAAACAAAACCAGTCACCCAAGCATTGTAGGCCATAAAAAGGGTATTGTTCTTCCCAGAGATTCAAATGGAGGAAGAACACCCGCTTCTAAAACAAGGCATCAGACAGTCGGTAGGATGCAAAAAGATAAACAGTGAAATGGATGATGATGATGATGATGATCTAGAAGGTCTTATACATCTGTATTTCGAAGAAAAAGAGGAGGAGCGGGATATCAAAGAAGGACCAACAACAGAAGGTATTCATCTGTTACCATTGAAGACCAAGAATATGAACATCGAGACAGAAGAGAAGCCCAAAATTGTGTCAATTGGTGATTATTGGGATGTCGAAACAGCTAAAGAGATATTTAACTTTCTACAAGAATATGAAGACCTGTTCCCATCCTCAGTAGCAAATTTGAAAGGAATAAATGGAGATATGGGGGAGATGCGTATAACTTTGAAGCCTGACGCAAGAGCAGTTAAGCACAGACCCTATCTTCTGAATCCCAGAGTGAAAGAAAAGGTCAAGGTAGATATCGATAAAATGCTAAAGGCAGGGTTGATATTCCTGGTGGAAGAAGCAGAGTGGGTAAGTCCTATAGTCATACAAAGTAAAAATGATAAGTCTGAGATTCGAGTCTGTGTTGACTATAGGAGCCTGAACAACGCGTGCATATATGACCCATTCCCTATTCCGTTAAGTGACGAGGTTCTCGACAACGTTGCCGGGAATGAGGCTTATTCATTCACGGATGGATTTTCAGGATACCATTAGGTAAGGATAGTAAAGGAAGATAAGAAGAAGAAAAATTTCACCACCGAATGGGGCTCCTTTGCATATCATGTAATTCCATTCGGATTGAAAAATGCACCGATCGTATTTTCACGAATTGTGATAGCAGCGTTTCGTGAGTATATCCACAAGTTACTGGAAGTTTATATGGATGAATGGACAATATACAATCTGTTAAAGGACCATGCAACATTACTAAGGATAATGTTCGACAGATGTAAGCAACTCCAGATTTCATTAAACGTAAAGAAGTGCATCTTTGTAGTACCCTTTGGGAGACTGCTAGGACATGTTGTATGCAAACAGGGGGTTTGCGTTGATCTAGAAAAAGTGGCATTTATAATGAATATTGAGGCGTCGGAAACTGTGAAGCAGTTGAGATCATTGCTAGGCCACACAGGCTACTATAGGCGATTCATCTGCAACTATGCGAAGATAACCACCCCATTGGAGAAGCTGTTGTGGAAATCGGAACCGTTAAATTGGACGCAATATTGCACTACAACCCTGGATAACTTGAAAGAAAATTTAGCAAGCACACCCATATTAGTTCACCCTAATTGAGACAAGAAATTTTATGTCCACATTGATGCTTCCAGCATCGCACTCGGAGCAGTTTTGGCTCAACTAGGAGATACTTCAGTTGATCACCTAGTTTATTTCACAAGCCGAAAGCTATCAACAACTAAGAGAAACTACACAACAACAGAACGAGAAGTGCTGGAAATGGTGTATTCACTTAAAAAGTTTCGCCACTACCTACTAGGAGGTATGTTTAAGTTTTTCATAGACCATTTAGCTTTAAAGTACCTAGTTAACAAACCGGTCTTGGAGGGAAGAATCTGCAGATGGCTCCTACTGTTTCAAGAATTCACATTTGAGGTTATAACAAAACCCAGAAGGCTGAATGTCGGACCTGACCACTTGTCCAAGTTATAAAACGAAGAAAATAGCGAGTCTCTGGATGATCAGCTGCCAGATGTTGATATTTTTTAGACTAGAAGTCATCCCAGACTACTTAGATCAGATAGCAACCTATCTAACAACAGGACAGTGTCTGAATGGATATAAAACAACCCAGAAAATACATCTAGTTGTTCGAGCAGCAGAGTACCAGCTTATAGCGGGACACCTATATAAAATGGGGTTAGACCAAGTCTTGTGAAGATGCATCCTGGATCATGAGAGGGAAAGCATATATTAGGAATTCCACTGTGTAGTTTCGGGAGGGCATGTCGGAGAAAAACCAACGACGAGAAAAATGCTGCAGGAAAGTTTATGGTGGCCAATAGTACACATGAACAACAAGGCCTTTGTAAAAAAATGCGATGTATGTCAGAGGATGGGACGTCCGTCACACAAAGACGAGCTACCACTTCACCCTGTAAAAGCACTACAACCATTTGAAAAGTGGGCTGTAGATTTTATAGGACCAATTACATCTGTCGCAAGGCACTCACAGGCTCGATATATCGTAACTACAACAGTCTATTTGACCAGGTGGGTAGAGGCGATACCGGTGAAGGATTGCACAGCCGAAACAACAACTCGATTCGTATTTGAAAATATCATCAGCAGGTTTTGTTGCCCGAGAAGTCTAACAAGCGATCAAGGTATGCATTTCATCAATGCAATGATTAGATCTTTGCTCGAGAATTTCATGGTACAACATCATAAAAGCAGTCCGTACCATCCACAAGCTAATGGTATAGTAGAAGCATTCAATAAGATTCTGGAAAAGTGTCTAACAAAGATCTGCAACGTTGATCTAGATGACTAAGATGAATGTATACCAGCAATGTTGTGGGCATTCAGAACAACCGTCAAAATACTAAACAACCAGACCCCATTCCAGCGGGTGTATGGGAAGGAAGAAATGGTACCGGCTGAGTTTGTCATACCGAGCCTCCTAATTGCATCAAAACTTCACTTATCAGAAGAAGACTCACTAAAAGAGCGATTACAAGAGCTACAAGAACTGGAAGAGGATAGGTTCCTAGCAGAGTTCCACCAAATTGTCCAGAAAGATAGACAGAAGGCTTGGCAAGACCGCCATATCAAGCGCAAAACGTTTACGGTCGGAGGAAAAGTTTTACTGTACAACAACAAGTTCTAGAATTTCCCAAGTAAACTGAGAATGCATTGGCTGGGGCCATACCATGTAATTGAGATCTGAGATTCAGGAGCAGTTCAGTTAGCATAAGTGGACGACCAGATACTACCAGGATAGGTGAATGACGCACACTTGAAGCCCTATCATGAGTAAGTACTACATTTTAAATTTCAAATAACTCTTGCAACCGAGAGTAGTCAGTAGGGTAGATTATCATAGATAGAGTCAATAACTCTCTCACACCTGAGAAGAGATTAGATAGAAATCACAATAAATAAAACTCCAAAATAAAAAACAACTCATAGTTGCAATGCAGAGACCGCAATGCAATTGATTGTGGTCGGGGGGAGGGTAGTGTCCAGCGTGTTTTCCATGTCAGAGCCAAGCGTGTCGAATATCATTCCATCATCATGACTCATTATTTCCATGTCAGTCCGTAGGATTACTGAGATTTCTTAAGTAATTTCCATAATTAGTATCGTCCATACTGCAATAAATTTTCCATATTAGGCCATAATAACTACCCATCATGTCTGCCCAATTACTGAAGTCACAGTCAGCTTTTTCAGAACTCACCTCATCGCGGTAACGAATCACACGATTATAGCCACGGGGGGAGCAGAAAAAATTAATTAGTTATGGGGTCTTATCAACCTCATGCATGCCAGTTACTTACATAACTTACATGAAAGAAAGCATGAGAATGCCGAAGAAGTCCGAGTTAGAACCAGAAACAACAACAAAAACAAGCGAAACTTCACCAGAAGAAGTCCAGAGGGAGTATCCAGAGGCAAGAATCTACAAAGAAAGAGCAGGAGTAGCTTTGCGAGTATACCAGAGAAGAGAAAAATGACTAAGGTGACAACATCAGTCATTGACCAGGAGCTCAATTAGAGAATCCAGAAGTTGGAGTCACTGGTGGGGAAATATGATAGCGCATCACTGATCGACACAGAATTGAAGGATTCTTTCCAATTCCCAGCAATGAAGAGACAAGTCTATATGGAAAAATATTCCACTAAAGCAGTACAGGAAGCGGCAAGAGTACTTCCAGACTTCAGAGGTATCCAACAATCAACCATACTGAACTTCAAAACTATTCCAGTGTTTGGAACCATAGGGCCCGCGATGCAGTGTACTAAATTCCTGCTGAGTAGGATCTAGAACGGGTCACTGTGGCTAGGAAAAGAAATACCAATCCATGCGGAAGATATTCACAGGTTAACAGGGCTATCCCAAGAAGGCAGGGACATCTCCACAACGTTCCAAAATGTCTCAAAGAGGGTGAAGAAGGTAGGAGATGGTGATTACTACAAGAAATATGACACAAAGAGAGGAGGAAAAGGGGCAAAAATCGACCTTATAAACAAGCCAGCAGTCAAATTCTCTTGTTATCTAATTGCGAGTAAAACCATGAGGCATTATGCAAAGGGTGAGTGTACACTTTATACCATCTCAGTTTCGGAGCACTGTATCCAGGGGACACAATTAAATTGGTGTTCATTTCTGCTGAATGAGCTATTTGAAGCTTGCGAGGATAACTACAAGAGAGCCACTGGGTTCATCTATGGTTACTTTATCATGGCATTTGCGATGTGGAAATGGAATTTCCCGGGAATCAGACAGCCTATGGAACTCACAACAAGTCAGCTGTTGGAAATGAAATTCACACCATGGAAGGTGTCAGGTGACCCCAACACCAAAGAGGTGAACGAAGAGGCATTCAAGTTCTGGTACAACCAGATGCTCGATATAGTGGTGACACAAAAAATTATTCCAAATAGTTTGCTAGATAATTACTCTACACAGATATGGTTTAGAGTCAGCCACAAGCATACATACATCATGTTTACATGTGTGCTAGAAATGACCTTCAAAATGAGACTGTTGAAGTTTCAAATTGATTAGAGAGCTTTCCACACAAAAGTATGTTCCTGGCCAGGGGTAGGAATGGAGGTTAGAAGTGGGGTTTATTACTATTCATTTGGTGGCATGTCACCGAATGCACTGCCAGGGGAAACACTGGATGCAACATTGGCCAGAGTGTCGCGACTGCAGTTGAAACCCATCATCGAGGAGCTGAACACAAAGGTACAAGGCTTTAATTGGGTAATGCAAACTTTAACTAGTGATTCTCAGTTGTTTCCCACTTTTGCAGAGTTTCAGGCCTCCAATTCTACCTCCTCATCCATAATGGCCCCCATCGTCACAACCTTATCAGTCAATTTTGTTAACTCACCACTGGCAACCACCGTAGCTCCCACCAAAAATAACAAATAACCTAAGCCGCTAGTAGCTACTCCAAAGGCCAAAAAGGAAAAAGTTGTAGTTTCTAGCCAGGTCGTTGATCTCACTTGGGAGGATTAATCGCAACCCTTGGACATGGGAGCCCCAATTCAGGAAGAGCCAGTAACGGAGCCCCAGGAAAATCTGGAGCTACCTCTGTTCAACCCCTACTCATTTTTAAATATTCATGTATCTCCACCTTCCACGCACCAGTCATCACCTTACACCTCATTCACTTCAAAAGACCATTCCACTCGAACGCCATCCACTTCAGCCACTATCTCGGATCCAATCAAAGCAAAGGGAAAAAAATGGAGACCATAAGGCAGAGGTTAACTCCAGTAAAGCATTGGTAACTGAGGTTACCAAACCCCTGGTCGAATAGATACCTTTTCAGGACCTTTTAAGTCAAGGGAGATCCCAAAGTGTAGATACAACACCCTCGCTGAAGGAGTTGAACTTGTTTCAGCAGGCAATCTTGATACTTCACCAGATTCAGCCTAATCCAAGCATGGGTAACCCAGATAATCCGCCACCGCAACTGACACAACCGAAATCTCCAGAGGAACACTCAGCCAAGTCCATAGCTAGCAGCCAACCATTGCGGTAGAGACCGCCACATCATGATGCCTTTGGGGCTGAGAGCATGCAGACCTGGAGAACCACACAACTATACATTTTTATCCAGTGGGCAGCAAAACAGGCTGAAGGTCTCCACACCGACCTCCAGCAGAAGTTTGAGCAGCAACAAATACAGATCATTACGCTTACTGAAGAGCGCGATCAGTTGAAGATCAAGAAAGATAACTTGCAGGACCAACTGGAAAAGGTGACAGAGGTTTTCAGGGATCTCTGGCCAACAGTAGCGGCTAACGATGACCAAATACTAGTTGACATAGCAGCGAGCATGCTGGTCAAGCAATCTATTCATGTTAGGATAGCCCGTTCAAATCTCATCCGGGAAAATCAGGACTTGAAGGCAACGTTAGCGATCAGGCCAGTGTTGCCGGACCCCATAATCATCTACACAGAGAAAATCACAGAAAGACAGAACCAAGTGATCGGGATGCAGGAAACTCTGAGCACCACAGTGAAAGAGGCATACGACCTTCTGAAACATCTACATGAGTTTTCATCCTCGCTGGCTATGATGTCACATTCGATCTCGGCATAGCTGCAGCAGGTATCGAAGGAAATTCAGGATTCCACAGACGCCAATGACATTAACCACCTGCACAATCGAGTGGAGGAGTTGGAGACTAAGATACAAAAAATTGAAGAAAATTCAGCAACAACCAAACAGGTCCTACGATAACTAAGGAAACATATCATGCTCAATGCCCAAACAATACAAAAAATGGTCGCTAAGGCTGACATCAAGATTAAGGACATATTTGGTAAGATTCCAGCCGTCTCAGGGGAAAAAGAAGCAGAACAAGTCACCACAGAGATGGACTTACTAATGAAAGGATTGCAACAAGCCATTCTCGACTTCATAGAAATCAAAGCAACCGCGTTGGCAAAGGTCCCCGAGTTGGGGCCCTTGTTTGGAAAAGGGGAGGAAAAAGAGAAGGTAGGGCCAGTCGCGGAGAGAAGTGGACCAATGGAGACCGAGGCAGGAGGAAAATATTGACTCGAGGTCGGGGCCTGTTGGGGCCCTTGTTTTGAAATAAAATAGTTTTGAGTCGCAGGTAATAGGTGGAAAGACGCAACTACAGTAGGCAGAGAGCTGTCATGGTTGCGAAGAGCTAAAGAGCAGGTGGCGCAGCTGTTGCGGAAACAAGCACAGATGGCCTAAGGGAGCGACAAGAACAAACAGTGGAACTCCTAGTGATCATGGAGATGCAACAGAAAGCAAAGTGGAAAGGAAGGGAAAACTGACAGTCGTGTTGGAAAAGGAACAACTAGGCAGTTGACCAGCGTAGACAGGGGTTTTTTTGGCACAATAGGGATTGGAGAAATAGAGCCGTAGGAGAGCTATGTTCGCTCTATTCATTCTGTTCTCTCTCTGTTCATTCTGCTCTGTTCTATGTGATAATATTGTAATCAGTTATGCCAGGATTGCTTTGAGGAGAAATGTAACTGTCCCTTATTGTTAATGCAATATATTATGGTCTGGGTTTGATGTCCTAAGTTCTGTTATGCGTTTCTGGTTAAGTTGAATGTGCTGGTCAATTTAAATTTTGTTTTTTCATCCTGAATACATTCATGAGTATTATCATTTGCAGAGTATTTACATCTGTTCAGAGCACCCAATTCTGTATAAGTTATGCTTGATTGATACCCGATTTGATCCTAAAACTTACTAAGGTCACGACACGCCTCGGGTGAGACTCTTTGCTCTTCGGAGTAGAGTGAAAATGTCGGCGTTGTGCTAGACTACTGCGGAAACCTTGTTGGCCTCCATCGTGAACCTGGGTCTTGCCCAAGATACCTTCTTTCTCGCCATCAAATAACAATAAGGGGGCTACACTAACAACAATAAGGAACTACTCTAGTAATATGGGTCCCTAACAAGTCAAGCCGAAGGCTTTTTGCTTGAGACTGCGCAATGCACAGAAGAAGGTGATTGGAAGGCAAGGGTTGCGCATTGCACAGTGCCAAGAGGCAAGGTTGAATCTTGAGGACTGATATTGCGCACTGCGCAGTTCAAGAAGGCTAAGTGAGGTCAATTTTCTTGGGCAGGAACTTTTCCAGATTTGGATGTGTGGGATCAATAAGGCCAAAGTGAACAAGGGAAAAACTTGAGCATGATCACACACTTAGAACAACTGAAGACAAAAATTTTTCACTAAGAACACATGAATAACATACTTACCTCATTGGATGACATTGTGACAACTTTCCCAAAGTGCGACACTAAAAGTACACTTTGCGATGACAATGACGACACTTGTGCGACAATGTTTGAAACTTTGGGAATGTGTGCGATACATGTCTAGTGATAAGAATGAATCATTATCACCAAGGTTACCCCTTGAAACAAACCAAAATTACATATATGTGATGTGCGACACTTTCCATGCTAAAAGACGACACTTGTGAGAACAAGAGGAAAGTACAAACGACACTTACAAAATGCGAATGACATTGAAAGTTGTTGATCAACGGTTGTCATTGATGTCAACCCAAGCTGCATCAGGGGCTAACCTAATATTTCATGGGATTTTTGACCTACTAAATTAATATACAATGGGTCAATAATGATTTTGATGGTTTTTACTTGTCGAGATATTTCCGTTGATATATGGTACGCCATGTAATTCTTCACGGTTTGAGAGATATTCATGTTTGAAGTTTGTACCCCCAGTTAGTGGGCTAAAATCCCATGGGGTTAGGGCATGGGTCATTTAAAAGTCATAATTAATATTTCTTAAGCTCCTAAAATCCCTCCCAAGTTCACTTGTTTAAGCCCCTCTCAACCTAAGCATTTATATAAATTGTGATCCTCATTTCCTCCTTATGCAAGGGATTTCGCCATCTGAAACAGGTCATCGTGGAATTTTTGCTCTAATTTTTTTTCTATGAAGGTTCAGAAGCTGTAATTTTTATGAGGCAAAGCCAAAATCCCGAGGAAGATGTTGTAAAAATTTCATATCAATGTGAACAATATTTTTGGAGATATAATCTGTGGAAGTCATGGTTTTTGCAGACTCCTGAAATTCATCTCAAAGAAATGACCTTGGTAAAATCATCATAATTCTCTCTCTGAGTATCAGATTGGAATTCCGTAAAAAGTGATAGATAGTGCACAGGCTGCAATTTTTGTTCTATCAAATTTATAGACAAATGAAGAAACAGTGACATGTGGCATTCAATAAAAGTGCGCTTTGCTGAAAATACATAATTAGAACATTGTGAGAGATTGGGTATAACTCTCTCTTGAAGAATCCAAATTGGGTCAGACCTATGGCATTGGAAAGGAAACTTAGAGGACTACTATAGGACCAAAAATAAGATATTGAGGATCTGAAATAATAGAGATACACCAGATTCAATATCGAGCGCCTAGAAGGCAAAGAAAAAGCTAGATCTTGTGTTGTCAAGGGTTGCAAAGGACCATACTTTCTAGGGTAGTAAAGCAAAGCAAGGTGCAGTAGAGGGTAGCATGAAAAGAGCATCAACCAAGGTGCATAACATCAACAAGAATTTCATCCTATGAAGTCTTCAAGTGGGCAGCACTGCATACAATCATTGTAAATTTATCATTGTACTAAGTCATTGTAAATACATTATTGTAAAAATTGTACTAGTGTCTATCTGCCAAGGGTTGAAGAGGCAATGTTGGGAGGTCTAGGATCATCATTAGGTGGTTGTGTCAAAGTTGGGGTTATTTTCTAGTATATATTATTCTTCTACATCATTCTATATCATTGTAAAGTGGACCATTTTCCCTGGTACGGGAGTCCATTATTATTTTATTCTTCTATAGGTTGGTAGGGTGGTGCTAGGGTGAGTTGTAGCTCATTGGGTGTTGAGGAATCCATTCAGTTAACTACTGAAGAATCTCGGGCGTTGGATCATCCATCCAGTGGGAGCTGCAGAAGAATGCTTTTCTAGATTCTAGGAAGTTGGAGCTTTATTTTCAATTGGAGTTGAATATTAAAGAATTATTAGAAAAGCATTAGGTGGTTTTTGTACCGGAGTGGGTTTCCACCTTAAAAACTGTGTGCATTTGTGTTCCTCTTGTTTTCTGTTATCATTGTACAAACACTGATAATAATTGAAGATTAACTAATGCTCTAATTGAAAGGAATACTAATTCACCCCCCCCTCTCAGTATTTCCAACAATTGGTATCAGAGCTTGGTTCCTTCAATAGTAGTTTAACAGCTGGAAGGAGGTCATGGAGCATACCAAGAATGGTGTACCTCTATTCAATGAAAATAATTATGCACTCTAGAAAGGAAGAATGGAGATCTATCTCTTGGCGCAAGGTTATGAAGTATGTGACACTGTTCAAAATGGATTTACATCAACTACGGACGAACAAGGTAAGAAGAATTTGGTAAGTGATGCAAAAGCAAAGAATATTGTTATCAATGGACTTATTTAATCTTCTTATCATAAGGTGTTGGGTTGTAAAAATGCCAAAAATGTATGGGACAAGCTTGAGAATATATATGCATGTGACTCAAATGTCAAAGAAGCAAAGCTTCAAATCTATAGAGAAAAATTTGAGCAACTCAGAATGAAAGAAGATTGCATCATTGCTGCATACTTCCAATACGTTGATGAAACTCTGGAAGGATTGGGAGAGCCAGTTGACGAGAAGACTATTATACGGAAGATTCTTAGAATGTTACCAGGGAGATTCAACCCAAAGGTATCGGTCTTAGAATACAGTGCAAATATGGACAAACTCAACAAGGAATAATTACATGGAGTTCTCATAGCATATGAAATGAGACTTGATGAAGAAAAGGGTACTTCAAATCTAGAAACTGCGTTCGTTGCATCTAAGAAAACCAATAAGGACAAACAATCTTCAATTGAAATGACATGCACCTGCAAGTGTGAAGAAAAGGGAGATGATGGAGAAGGTCGTTCAGATGAAGAATATGCTTACTTTACGAGAAAACTAAAAACTAGTAAGGGAAAATTCAAAGGTAAACTTTCATTGATATGTTTTGGTTGTGGTGAGGTTGGGCATTTCGTAGGAAAATGTTTGAAAAAAAGTGATGACAACTCAAAAGGAAAGAAAGGCTTTAGTAAATTCAACAAGCAAGGAAAAAAGAAAGGATCCAAAAGGAAATTTCTCTCTAAATAAGATAACTCATCATTCGATGAAGAAAGTGACAGCAAAGAAGAAGCCAATGAGAAAGTATTGTTTATGGCCAAGCACAATAAACAAGAAGTATCAAACAATGAAGAAGAAGGGTTGACCATAGAAGAATTTTATGAGGAGGCAATCAAGCTTATAAAAGAGCTCAATGCTGAGAAGATCCGTTCCAATATTCTTGAAGAATAATTTCAAGGTCTCAAAATTGAGGTTGAAGAACATAAATGTATTGAAGAGTCACTTCAAAAGAATTTGGAAGAAATAAACCAAGAAAGGGAAGCATTAGAAGCTGAAGTAGTCTCGCTGCGTAAGGAAATGAAAAAAGGAAAAACCTTCCAAAACTATGCCAACAGCTCAAGGGAATTGGAAGAACTCATCAACAATCAACGATCTTACAATGACAGAACTGGCCTCGGTTACAAAGAAGAAGAAGCAGGACCTTCTACAACAAAATACAATGAACCTATGAGATCTGACATACATGTCGACTTCATTGGACAAGATTCGCAAGAACATCCTTGGAAGATGATTACTCGACAAATATTTTCATCGAGGTACCAACATATTTTTCATGACTATTGTTATTCATGTGGAAAATTTAGTCATAAAGCTGTAGAATGTCGCACGTACCCTAGGAACCAATACAAGTATAAGAGATTCTTCAAATATGAACCTCCCAGGGCTCAACGAAACATCAATAGATTTGAACATTTAAGAAATAATATGGAATTTTACAAATGTCAGAACTTTGGACACATAGCCAGAGACTGCAGACTTGAAAATACTCCAGAAGAATCTTCGAAGCCACAGAATGAACGAACATGGAAGAAGAAGAAGACTGATAATTGTGCTCTTGCTCTCAAGGCTCAAAAAAACAAAGATGTGTGGTATGTTGACAATGAATGCTCAACGCATATTATTGGAGATAGAAGGAAATTTTTATCTCTGAAAGAGAAGAAGGATGGAACCATATCCTTTGGAAATGATGGATCTTCAAATGTTATAGGATCAAGTACCGTCACTCTAGGAAGCAAAGATGTTATAGCCAAGAATGTTCTATTGGTCGAAAACATGAATCACAATCTGCTCAGTGTTGGAAAAATGTGTGATCAAGGACACACAATGCTATTCAACTCCACAAAATATGAAATCAGGAAAGGCAGGTATGGTAAAATTGTGGCTACAACAAGTCGAGCTCAAAACGACATGTATGTTCTGGATGAATCAACTAAAGCATGTCTACTAGCTAAAGAAAATGAAAGTTGGCTATGGCACAAACGAATGGGTCACATAAACTTTGACAATCTTGTCAGGATAAGAAAAAAGGAAGCAGTATGAGAAATGCTGAAAATATCAAAACCTTCCAACACACTATGTGAGGCATGTCGGCATGGCAAGCAGACAAAAGTCCAATTTAAAACAAAAGAACACTTTGCATCACATCCATTGGAATTGATACATACTGATCTATGTGGTCCTGTGAGAACAAAAGGCTTAGATGGAGAATTATATTTCATGTTAATGATAGATGACTATACCAGGATGACAACCGTCAGTTTCCTAAAGTAAAAATTTGAAGCATTTGAGTGCTTTAAGAACTACTAGGATTTGGTTAAAAATGAAACTGATTTGAAAATAAAGTGTTTAATATCAGATAATGGTGGAGAATTCACTTCCAAATTATTTCAGCAATACTGTGACGAAAATGGAATAAAAAGGAAATTTTCAACAGCACGAACACCTCAGCAAAATGGAGTTGCTGAAAGAAAGAATAGAACTGTACAGGAAATGGGTAGAACAATGTTGAAGGACTCAAAATTGGATGAAAAATTCTGGGTTCAAGCAATTGATATGGTAGTCTTCATTATCAACCGAAGTCTTCTCAGAAATAATTGCAACAAGACTCCATATGAATTATGGAAAGGAAAACCAGCTAATGTAAAATATTTTAGAATCTTTGGAAGCAAACGTTATATCAAAAGAGAAGATCAAAATTTGGGTAAGTTTGAATCACGTGTTGATGAAGGTATCTTTTTTGGTTACTCACGCAAAAGAAAGGCCTATAAATGCTATAATCTAAGATGAAAACAGATAGTGGAGAGCATAAATGTTACATTTGACAAAGATGGTGTTCTAGCGAGTAATGATGAGGATCTAGAATCTTTGAAACTTGAGACAGAGGCTGAAAAAGACACAGATAAAATTGTAGAACAAGAAGAAACTATCAACGAGGAAGAAGTAAACAATGATCATCAAGATATACCAGAACAACAACAAGAAGCTCCTCCAAGGAGAAAAAAAGAGTGGATTCAAAAGAACCATCCATCAAATCAAATCATTGGTGACATAAATGAAGGTTGACAGCTTCGTTCATCACAACAAGCTCACGTTGCTTTTCTAGCAACCTTTGAGCCTAGTAGTTTTGAGGAAGCCAGCCAAAATGAACATTGGGTAGTAGCTATGAATGAAGAATTGGATAAAATTGAGAAGAATAACACTTGGGAATTAGTTCCACGACCAAAAGATAAAAATGTCATTGGGACTAAATGGGTGTTTAGGAACAAATTGAATGAAGATGGGCAGGTTACCAGAAACAAAGCAAGATTGGTTTGCAAAGGCTATGCACAAGTGGAAGGAATTGATTTCGACGGAACATTTGCACCAGTTGCCAGAATGGAAGCCATCCGAATGTTTCTCGCCTATGCATGTTCAAGAAAAATCAAAGTCTACCAAATGGATGTTAAGTCAACATTTATGAATGGAGAATTAGAAGAAGAAGTTTACATCGAACAACCTGAAGGTTTTCTACTATCACAAAAAGAAGACTATGTCTGCAGGTTAAAGAAGGCTCTATATGGTCTCAAGCAGGCTCCCAGAGCATGGTATGATCGTCTTGATGGATATCTACGTCAAAAAGGGTTCAAGAAAGGTACTATTGATAGCAATATTTATGTACAAATAGATAAAGATAATTTAACAATTGTTGAGGTATATGTGGATGATATAATATTTGGTAGCAATGATGATCGACTAAGTAAGAACTTTTCTACAAAGATGAAAAGTGAGTTTGAGATGTCTTTACTTGGTGAGCTGACATACTTCTTAGGGCTTCAAATATCTTAGCAAGAGAAAGGAATATTTATATGTCAAGCCAAGTACATCAAGGAAATGCTCAAGAAATTCAAAATGGAAGATTGCAAACCCGTCCTTACTCTGATGGTAATAGGTTGCAAATTGAGCATAGACGACTCATCTAAGGATGTGGATTAGAGGTTGTATAGATCTATGATTGGTAGTCTTCTATATGTAACAGCCTCTCGGCCAGATGTTATGCAAGTAGTTGGACAAGTAGCAAGATTCCAAGCAGCACCAAAAGAATCACATATTATTGCTGTCAAAAGAATTCTTTGATATCTAAAGGGCACAAAAGAATATGGCTTGTGGTATCCCAAGGGTAACAATCTCATTATTCAAGCCTTTACAGATGCAGATTGGGCAGGAAGCGTTGATGATCGTAAGAGTACTAGTGGAGCAGCATTCTATCTAGGTGGTTGTCTCGTATCATGGTTGAGCAAAAAGCAAACTTCAATCTCGTTATCTACAACGGAAGCAGAATACATTGCAGCAGCATCATGTTGTACTCAAGTCATTTGGATGAAACAAAATTTGCAAGATCTTCAAGTACAATTCGGTGAGCCTATTCCCATATTCCGTGACAACATTAGTGCCATCAGCATCTCCAAGAATCCTGTCATGCATTCAAAAACAAAACACATTCCGATCAAATATCATTTTGTTAGAGAACAAGTCGCTGAAAAGAATATCAAAATTGAGTATGTTTGTACAAAAGAACAAATTGCTGATATCTTCACTAAACCTTTACCTCGTGAAGCATTTGAATATCTTCATCAAAAGCTTGGGATTCTCCCAAGTTCTCATTAGATTACAGGTCTGCAGGACGGTTGTGTGTCAGGGGGAGTGGAAGTGTGTACAGGTCTGCATGATGGTTGTGTTTCAGGGGGAGTTACCCTTTGCCATTGATGTCAAAGGGGGAGAGAATGTTGTAGGAAGAGGTTTCATGATCGCAGGGGGAGTACTTATGTTGCCATCAATGCCAAAGGGGGAGATTGTTGATCAGCGGTTGTCATTGATGTCAACCCAAGCAGCACCAAGGGCTAACCCAATATTGCATGGGAATTTTGACCTACCAAATTAATATATTCTGGGTCAATAATTCTTTTGATGGTTTCTACTTGTCGAGATGTTTCCGTTGATATATGGCACGCCATGTAATTCTTCACGGTTTGAGAGATATTCATTTTTGAAGTTTGTACCCCCAGTTAGTGGGATAAAACCCCATGGGGTTGGGGCATGGGTCATTGAAAAGTCATAATTAATATTTTTTAAGCTCCTAAAATCCCTCCCACGTTCACTTGTTGAAGCCCCTCTCAACCTGAGCATTTATATAAATTGTGATCCTCATTTCCTCCTTATGCAAGGGATTTCGCCATCTGAAACAGGTCATCGTGGAATTTTCGTTCTAAATTTTTTTCTACGAAGGTTCATAAGCTGAAATTTTTGTGAGGCGAAGCCAAAATCCTGAGGAATATTTTGTAAAAATTTTAGATCAAGATGCACAATATTTTTGGAGATATGATCTGTGGAAGTCAGGGTTTTTGCAAGCTCTTGAAATTCATCTCAAAGAAGTGACCTTGGTAAAATCATCATAATTCTCTCTTTGAGTTTCGGATTGGAATTTCGTAAAAAGTGACAGATAGTGCACATACTATAGTTTTCGTTCTATCAATTTCAGAGCCAAATGAAGAAACAGTGACACGTGGCATGCCGTACAAGTGCACTCTACTGAAATAGTCCATAATTAGGGCATTGTGAGAGATTGAGTATAACTCTCTCTTGAAGAATCCAAATTGGGTCAGATCTGTGGCATTGGAAAGATGACTCAGAGGAATACTACAGGACCAAAAATTAGATATTGAGGATCTGAAATAACATAGATACACCAGATTCAATATTGAGCTCCTAGAAGACAAAGAAAAAGCAAGATCATGTGTTGTCAAGGGTTGCAAAGGACTAGAATTTCTAGGGCAGCAAAGCAAAGCAATGTGTAGTAGAGGGTAGCATGAAAAGAGAATCAACCAAGGTGCATAACAACAGCAAGAATTTCATCCTATGAAGTCTTCAAGTGGGCAGCACTGCATACAATCATTGTAAAGGTATCATTGTACTAAGTCATTGTAAATACATTATTGTAAATATTGTACTAGTGTCTATCTGCCAAGGGTTGAAGAGGCAGTGTTGGGAGGTCTAGGATCATCATTATGTGGTTGTGTCGAAGTTGGGGTTATGGTCTAGTATATATTCTTCTTCTCCATCATTCTATATCATTGTAAAGTGGAACATTTTCCCTAGTACAAGAGTCCATTCTTATTTTATTAGTATAGGGTGGTAGGGTGGTGCTAGGGTGAGTTGTAGCTCATTGGGTGTTGGGGCATTTGTTCAGTTGACTACTGAAGAATCTCGGGCGTTGGAGCGTCCATCCAGTGGGAGCTGGAGAAAAATGCTTTTTTAGATTCTAGGAAGTTGGAGCTTTATTTTCAATTGGAGTTGAATATTAAAGAACTATTAGAAAAGCATTAGGTGGTTTTTGTCCCGGAGTGGGTTTTCACCTTAAAAACTGTGTGCATTTGTGTTCCTCTTGTTTGCTGCTATCATTGTAAAAACACTAATAATAATTGAAGATTAAATAATACTCTAATTGAAAGGAATACTGATTCACCCCCCCCTCTCAGTATTTCCAACAAAAGCAACACATGTCAGAATGAAGATAGCATGAAAATGACAATTATTAAAGTGAAAACAAGCAAAAGTGACAGTCGTAAACATGGAGTCGATACTTGCGAGAGTGAAGCTGCCTAAAAGAGATAGTTGGAAAAACTCATTGAAATAGAAGAACAATTGAAACCAAAAGTAACATAGTTACTGATCAAACGAGAATTTTACCAATTACACATTTTTTTGAGGTAGCAAAAAAATCACCCGATTTTGGAAAGTGGTTATTCATAATACACTTTTTTTTTGCAGCATAGTTTTGGCATTTTAAATTTTATTATGTATTTAGTATGAACAATTTTTTTTGAATGCTAGTAATTTTCATGCCAATTTTGAAAAGTGCTCATGTAACATCAACCCCTTTCTTTAGAGGGTTCATTTTTGACACTTTAAAGTGTGAATAATATTTTTTAAATGATTATTTTACCCTTTTTCAAGTTGTCTTAGTCATCTTCTTATTTTTTGTTCTAAGAATTTTATTTTTTAAGGGTCTTCCAAACATGTGTTTTTTGTTTTTCTTTGCAATGTTTTATTATAATGAATTTTTAATTTGTTTTACTAAGTTTGAAAAAAATAATAACGTTCATATTTTAAGGTTATGATTTTTTATATATTTATATATCGTTAATTAATAATTCAATACACATGAAATATTTGTCACTAAAAAATAACAATTTTAAACACTCGACAAAAAATACACATTTTGAATATAGATATAATTAAAAAAATATATATTTAAGGACTTTTTTCGCTAAAAAAAACATGTTAAATAAAACATTTTTATGAAAAAATTGAATAAAAAAGTTGAAAAATAACAAAATTTATGATTTTTTTATGAATTATATATTCAAAGATGATGACATTTTGGGAAAAAAATGATTCCAATAAGATTTAAAGTAGAAATAACAAAAAAAAATAGAACATACAATTTAAAAAAAAGAAATCCTAAAAAAAAATACAAACATAAAAAGTAAAAAAAAAAATACAATTAAAAAAGATAGAAACTAATTATTATTATTACAATTTTTATTTTAAATTAACAAAAAAAACATAAAAAAATAAATAAAAAGAAAGAAATAAAAAATATATAAAAAAGAAAATTAAAAACTATTAAAAAAACATAATATATATTTTTTAAATAATATTAAAAAAAACATAAAAATAATTAAAAATATTAATTTAAAAAAACATAAAAAATAAAAAATAAAACGTTTAAAAAAAACCATTGCTAAAAATTGTTGGAATTTTAAGGCTTTTCACAGAGGCGGTATTTTATCTATAATGCCATGCCTGAAAATCATTGGAATTTTAAGACTCTTCAGAGACGTGATATTTGATCTTTAAGGTCATGCATATCGTTGGAATTTTAAGGTTTTTCAATTTCATGATATTTTATTTGTAACGTCATTATTAAAAGATGTAGAAAATTTACCCAAAAAAGTAAAAATAAAAAAAATCTCTATTCCAACATAATTTTTTTTCGTTTTTAGGGTGTTTTTTTGTACAAAAAAAAAGGATTTTACTTCCATTTTAAAAGATGTTGAAAATTTACCCCCAAAAAAATGTTATTCCAACATTAACACATTTTGTTTTTAGGCTGCTTTTCCATGTTTTTCTGGGGTTTTTTGACTAGAATTCTCATTTTGAGGTAATAGTTCTCGTTTGATCAGTAACTTTGTTAACTAAGAGACCATTTATGAAAGTGCACACTGATTTTTGATATAGGTTTAACATTACACATGCATTGTCTTCATGGACTTGTGTTATTCTTGTTCGAGCTTTCTAAAGAGAGTGCCCTCATGAACTTGTTGCAGACTAAGCAGGTGTGAGCAGGTGACTTTGAAACTTACAAACTGAGAAAAAGACTAGAATAGTTAACAAAGCATTGATAGACCATAAACTGACTATGGAGCGAATGATCACAAGATCCATATTAGGATTCCTGTACAAAAAATCCTTTCTGTAGACATAAGCGATATATCTAGTCCTAAAGGAAGGATCTAGCAACAAACCAGATAAATATGTGTAAACTTTCCTAGGTTATATCAGAAAGTACAAAGATAGATGGCCTACTTCGCTTTGATGCTGATGCCTGTTGGTGTTGTTTCCCTATATTCTGGCTTCTAAGTCCAATCCTCTTTATGTCGTTGTAAATGAATACCTGCAAGGAAGATCAAACATAGAAGACAAAAAAATACATCTAGCATAATTCATTCTAACATAAACTATATGATAGATCAAAGAGTATCACAATAAATGAGTAATGATTTACACATTTATGGGAATAAAAAATATAATTTATTGTTAATAGAAAGTAAGGGAAGCATACGACCACTTAAGCTCTGATGTTGGCAGCCTCCTTTGGATGAGTTTCCAAGTCCTAGCCAAGACCTTCAAGCACTCATTTATCCTTCAAAAAATGACAACATTTAGGCACAACTAAGCGTGAGGATGGAAACCAACATTGATCCACCCTTTGAGGAAAGTAGGGAATTCATTTATAGGGAAGGATAGGGAGTTAGGGATCCAAAAAAGGGGGAAGAAGGTCCACATATTAAGGGGAAGATCCCTAATAGTAGGATCAAAGGCTTGAAATGGGAGATCTCGACCCAATACTTATTCACCTATAACCATTTCTCCGTTCTCGAGGCTTCTAGTAAGAGAATATTCTCCTCCATTTTTGGAGAAACTACCTGAAGTGGAGCAACACGTTTTTTCACTTAAATTCCCACGCTGGAAGTGCTAGACACTGTTACACAGATAAATCCTTCTTGCGGAAAATAACGATCTCCCTAGTATCCTAAGGATATCTAGAAACAAACAACCAAATGAAAACCATTTTCTCTAGATAATTTATGATTCAGAATTATTAATTAATAAAGTACGAGGGCATGAACCTACATGAAGTCCAACGTTTGTTGTAATATTTATATCTAGTCGCTCCAAAAGAGGTTACTTTAGCATGTGAGACCTGCAATCAAGGAAAAAAAAAGGATTAAAAGCACCTGCAAGATATAATAATTCAGAAAACACTAATCTATCTCAGTGATCAAGAAATCCAATAATTAAATTACTCAAATAGATACATGAAAAATTTAATGAGAAAATAGAATCCATTTGTATTAACTCGTATAATAAGAAGTAACCTAACAAACTTGCCACCTTGATGTTATACAGGTTCTTCCGGGGTCCTGAACAACCGTTTTCCCTCGGTTTGACAAGCCTTATCCTCTCTGAACTAGCATGAAACTATGGATATGATTATGTGATCGTTCTCATACCAATGATGCCAGGTATAGGGAGTATGAATTTTTCAACACTTCTCCTAAAAAACTACTAAGTTCTAAGTACTCTTGAGACTGAAACATGAGTTCAATTTATAAGAAAATAGAGGTGGTTTCAGTTCCACAAAGAGGGGGATAAATTCATTTCATGAAGGGATTTGAGCTCCAAATACCAAGGGATAAACTCCATTAATGAAGGGATAGAAGTCCATGAATGAAGGGATGAAGCTCGACCGGATTATGCTTCTGGAAGCCTCCAGTTGGGAGAATATTCGACCAACTGGGCTTCTAGAACTTACATTTTCATTTATTTTACCTTTTACGGGGGTCCGTAGGTTTAATAAGTAGAATGTGTGGGATGTGCTGCAGATTATGGAGAAAAAAGCTGCGGGTCCATAGAACACTCGTAGAATCATTTGATTGAAGGCCAATGATGTGAGCCTATTGTCGAATGTGAAGAAATTGCCATTGAGGCATGCAAGATCCAAGGTACTGAAAGGGGGTTTCTATATCATCTTCCTAGATAATGAGCCAGAGTCGATAGGAAGGAGGGCCATAATGTTTCCCACATCATCGACACGAAACAAAGGATTTGAAAAGTTGATAAGAGTGATTTTGGATTAAAGAAAAGA
The DNA here is from genome assembly GCA_034641835.2 of Pinus albicaulis. NCBI lineage: Eukaryota > Viridiplantae > Streptophyta > Pinopsida > Pinales > Pinaceae > Pinus > Pinus albicaulis. The sequence continues at coordinate 896,709,156 of CM076572.1, read as the reverse complement.
AAGGAAAACGAGTTTTGAATTTGCAGGCGGTACTTCTCTTGAACATATCGGTGATGCGACTCCATAATTTGGTAGCATTTGACTCAAAATAGGATCAGAGGTCATGTTGAAAATATATAATCAAATGACAGAAAAAGGGATTTCCCAAACCCAGGAAGGAGAGTGACGAAGTGCAGATATCCCAAAACTAACACGAGATATAGATAAGTTTCATGTTCAAGAGTGGCATACTGAATTTCACACAAAATATAGGATATTTGTTTCCTTCCATTTCCCCCCACTATTTTTAGCGAATGCCTCTTTATTTATACACAATCTTGAAGAGGATATCATATGCTTATCATAAAATTTCACCCTTCGGATGAATCCATCCTAGTAAGTTTAATGAGCCCTAGGAAGGAGTAACTTGGTATCGTCATGGTGACAACTCCTTTGTAGTTTAAGTTTTACGAGTCTGATAGAGGGATAAATTGACATCTTTTTCATGTTTAGTGAGTTTGAAAAAGAAGCAGGAAAAATCTCCAAATGTCCCTTTTCGTAGATAGTCTCTTGAATACAAAAAGGTAGAAAACAATATTCAAGAGAACTTCTTAGTCATGCTTGAATAAGGTATTCCTTTTTTGTAATTAGGCTATCTCAGTCCAAAAAAGGGTTAAACTTATACTGAGTATACGTCGATTCATTTACTTTTACAAACTCTAAATGACAAGTGCTCGACAATATTTTCATATTTCAAGAGTCAGAACAGAGCTAAAAGATGAATCCACATGGAGGAAAAAGTGGTATAAAGGGTAGAAACTAATTCCAACCATAATGGAACTTATAAAAACATGAAAAGGTCAAGGGGCTGGCTAACAATACCACTCATCATAGTGGTTCCTTAAGAAAGGGTAAAACAACCAAGTGAGAGCATATGATCGACCAAGTAGATGGTAATGATGGAATGAGAAAACCAAGGCTCATTTTGCAGAAGAGGTAGATAAAAAGGAAATCATGATAGGTGTATAGGAATGGTTTCATTTGTACGTAATCTTGAAACATGGGAAACTATGTTTGAGAACCATGAGATGGTTTCATTTTTACACAAGCTTGAAACAAAGACAAACTATGCTTGAAATTAGTTTAATTTTTTCACAAGCTTGAAACATGAGAAAACAATGTGCTTGAGATAAGTTTGAATTCCCCCAACATAATGAATAAATTTGAGGTACATGCTCCCCCAAAGAATCATTTCATTCACCTAAGTAGACTACTAGTTACTAAAAGGTGGATGGAATGAATGTTCATTTACGAGATCAAGTGAAAGATGCGATTGGGAATTTACAGGATCTAATAAAGAGCTCAAATTAGAAGGGGATTTGTTTCATTTTTTAAAGAGCTTTAAACATGACAATAAATATTCTCATAGGGACCTATTTCAATTTTTAATGAGGTTGACATAGTAAACGAGCTATCCTAATAGGAATCTGTTTCATTTTTTAACGAGGTTGAAACAGTAAAAGAAATATCCTCATGACCCCTTGTTTCATTTTTCAACGAGTATGAGACAAGAAAATGAACTTTTCTCCGAACATCTTGATTCATTTTTTAACGAGCTTGACAGAAGAAAAGGAAATTTTCTTGAGACACCTTAATTCATTTTTTAACGAGCTTGACACAAGAAAAACAAATTTTCTCAAGAACCTTATTCATGGTCCATAAGAGGTCATGGCTTCCAAGAGGTTCTCGTCAGATATGAGAAAAACATTATGGAAACTAGGGTCAAATGCCCCTAGTACATTGCACACTATACCACTAGCTAGATCATCAGTAGATACATGTATGTAACATGTTGCCACATAATTAACCTATGGTGGGGAAGATACCACTTGCATGTAAGGACCATTTAGGGATGATGGTTGATTGTGAGTAAAGTTAGGACTAATGAATGAATGTTGATCAATGGTCACGATTCTTCCTTCATGTGGGAAACACATCACATGAAATAGAGAAGAGGCAAGAGCTCCCATGACATAAATATAGTCATGTCCAAGGAGTAAATTTAAATCCAAAGGGCCTTGTACAACCATCACATCGATATAGATGGTATTTCTTCCCAAAATAATAAGCAATAGGAAGGATCCTTAACATTTGAATAGTTCCTTTGTTAAACGACAACAAATTTTGAGTAACAGGCAAAAGCTGCAGAGAACCTAAAGCTTGCAAAGTAGTTGAGGATAAAATACTAACAAATGCGCCTTCATATACGAATGTGCTAGGTATGACTACATTATACGCCTGTATTGTGATCTGAAAGGGCACGTAGGAAGGAATATAGTATCTTGTGAGTTGACTCCAATCAAAGGGAGTGACCATACTACTTGGAGGGGGTGCCGTGGGAATGGGAGAACTGCCCCCTTGTGTTATGGGAACGAGAGGATGACCCTCTTGAACTGTGGGAATGAGAGAATTTCCCTCCAATTCATTGGGATATAAAGAAACTAAAAGAACCTGAGTGGTATGAGGTTCAATATCTACAGGAAAAGAAAGATCAACCGGAGGAAATTTTGTAAGCAATCTCTCTATTCCTAAAGGAAGGATCTAGAAACAAACCAAACAAATACGTGTAAACTTTCCTATCTTATATCAGAAATTAAAAAGTAAGATAGATGACCTACCTCACTTTGATGTTGACGCCCATTGTTGTTGTTTCCCAATCTTCTCAATTTCAATTCCAATCCTCTTTACGCCATTGCCGATGAATACCTGCAAGGAAGATAAAAAAAATACAACAAAATCATACATAACATAATTCATTTTAACATAAACTATATGATAGATTAGAGAGTATCACACTAAATGAGTAATGATTTACACATTTATGGGAAGAAAACACATAATGTATTATTAGTAGAAAGTAAGGGAAACATACAACCACTAAAGCTTTGATGTTGGAAGCCTCCTTTGGATGAGTTTCCAAGTCCTAGCCAAGGCCTTCAAGTACTCCTTTCTCCTTCACAAAATGGCAACATTTAGGCACAACTGAGCCCAAGGATGGAAACCAGAATTGATCCACCCTTTGAGGAAAGTAGGGAGTTCATTTATAGGGAAGGAGAGGGAGTTAGGGATCCACAAAAGGGGGAAGATGGTCCACATATTAAGGGGAAAATTACTAATAGTATGATAAAAGGATTGAAATGGGATATCTCGACCCAATCCTTATTCACATGTAACCAAATCCCCATTATCGAGGCTTCTAGTAAGAGAATCTTATCCTCCATTTTTGGAGAAACTGCCTGAAGAGAAGCAACACACTTTTTCACTTAAATTCCTACACTGGTAGCACTAGACACATATAATGGTGAAGGTGACAAGCATAAGTCATAATTCATGAGGACTGTGTTGGCCCTGCAAATAAGGTTTTTGGCAAGCCTTTCCAGAATTAGTTCAAGGATTTTCTTCTTTTGTTCTTCAAGGATGTTATGATCATGTTTTCATGGTGAACACATTAACATATTTTTTCACTTTGCGACATTTGGGGCAAAATTCAACAGCTCAGGGCATGAGACAGGAAGTGCGACAAAATACTGTATAAAAGGGCTCCAAAAATCAAGTGTAGACCAAAATTTGGAGGGTGTTTATCGCAGAGACAACATATCCAGAATTGAATAGATACATTAGTTATGTTAGAAAAGGAAAGGGAAAGGGATAATCAAAAGTTTTATGCTCATCAATAAACTATTAAATGATGGTTCGATAAATACAATGGTAATGACAAGAACTTCTTAATAAGTAATTTGGTATTAAAATGGGACATGGTAAATGAACCAAAAGAGAAACATACAAAGTTCAAAATTTCTGGTTTATTGCTTCTCAGGTTGCTAAGAAGATACAAACTAGAACATATAGACTAAATATTTCAGAGGGTGATATTTACCATCTCTTTATTAATTTCCATATCATTAAAAGGTATTTCACCTAACTATTTGAAACCAACCATCATGAATATATTTAATTCTTAGTTTTCTTTAATTAATTTTTATATTGATTTTGGTTTGGTTTGATTTTGTTTTTAATTATTTGACATAATTTCTTTAGATTTTATTAATCTAGTAATTTTGAATTCACTTTTTGATCTTTTATTTTGGTTTGATTCATTTTCCTTGTGTTGATATTTTAACCTTTATCATACACTTGGATATTTTATTTGTTATGCCGTAGCTTTTTCTTTCTTAGAGAAAATTCATGTGATTTAGTTATAAACTAAGATTGTAAGTAAAAAGTATTGCATGTTTTTTATTCTCAAAACAATATAGATATTCAATAATTTTTTTGTTAAGGTGATTAGTTGAATCAATGGGAGGACTTAATGGTACTCATATTTAAATATCTAATTTGGGGAGAGGATGAATAAATACACTCCACCTAGGAATGGATGATATTAATACGCAAACTAGAAGCTTCATTGGGGATATTGATGCTTGCTAAAAGTGAAACAAAGTTTGTGATATTGGGGTGAGTTTGTGAGAGCTATGAATACTCATGGACAATAGAGTAATACTATAAGAGAAAGGCTTTTATGAATAACTTAATAAATTAATTCTAAAAGATGGTGTCAAATAATTATAATCTACATTTTAGCCTAGGGTTATTATTAAAAGAAAATTAACCTGGTATTCTCTTTTAGCTATTGATTAAGAACTTTTAATTAAAGTAAGGAAACACTCTAATTTTGTTTGAAGATGGAAATATGAGTTCTTAATTACTTTAAAGTTTCCTTAAATTTTAACTCCTGAGACTGAATTTTGCTTCTAATTCTAGGAAAAATGTATAAAATCCATAATTTATTGACTTAATCACCATTTGTTGAGGCTTCAACGCACCTTAAATTTTCTAAATTTTTGGGTACTACTTTTTTCTTCTTCTTGTTTAACTTTTCTCTTTTTGAAATTATTCCCTTTTAAATTTTGATAAAAAAAATATTCGGAATAAATTTTTTAAATAGTTTCTTTCTTAAAAAGTTTTTTTTCCTTCTTAGTCTTTTGATTTTGCAAGTTTCCAAAATTCTATGCGAAACAATTTGATAATTTTTTAATAAATCACATAGTGGAGGTGTGATTTCATACTTTTATTGGAGTTCAAACACTAATTTTATTTATTGTTGAAGTTTAAAGTCTTCCATTATAATTATGCCGATAGGCATTCTATTGAAGTCTACCATTATAATTATGTCGATAGGCATTCTATTGTGAGTGTTCTTGTTTGTGACACTATTGAGATTTGTTATCCTCCAGCTGGCGTGGATCTCATCAATGTCACCAGGTTGATGTGTTATTGTTTGTGACACTATCAACAATGTCACTCGGTTGATGTGTTCTTGTTTGTGACACTATTGAGATTCGTCGTCCTCCAGCTGGAGGAGGATCTCAACAGTGTCACCCAGTTGATAAATTACGTACTGTGATAAGCTAGATGCATATATTAGTGTTAGATGCAACAGGTTAGGTGCTTAGAATGACATTAAATTTTTGAATTCTTTTTGAAATTTTTGAAAAAAATACAAACTCAAAACTCCAGGTAGCTAAATCTAAAATGCACGGTTTCATCCATAATGCAGTGGATTGGAATACAATATTTTCCAACCCGGAGACAAGGCCCTCGTTAGTATTTAGGCCTCTTGAATGGAGGAAATAAAAACAAAATTTCAAGCATTATACATGTCACGGGAGCCATTGAAAAATAAATGAAATTAGAGGAAGATATAATGAAATGAATAATCACAAGAAAATAAATCTAATTTGGGAAAATTGTAGAGTATTACCTCAAAGGGTCATTGGCTAGGCCTCCCACACAATCTGTCAAGTATACCACCAAAACATACATAAGTTAAGCAAAATTCGAGGTAGCTCGAAATGGAAAAGAATTATATGTTCAACGATTATATCGTCGAATCCTGGTTAGGACTTCATGTTACTGAACAAAGTATTATAAAGTTTTAAATGACTGGGAATATCTTGCGCACCAATATAACTGATGCAAATATAAATGAGAAATAGTTTTGATTTAACCTCCTCTGAAGGATTTAAACCTTGATATTTAACAGAGAAACCAAACTTATCTATTTCACTCAGAAAATAAATGAAACCAAACTTATCTATTTCACTCAGAAATAAATAACCCTTGATAGTTTTTACCTTTTGCTTCACGGAGAAACGACTTTGCAAAGCGCCACGGCTATAGGAAACCAATTACGCTTAAACCGATTACGTCTATAGGAAACCGATTACTCTTAAACCGATTACGCTTACGCCTATACTTGGAAAATGAATAAAATGAATTAGAGAATACCATTCTCCAAATTTCCCTTCTGAAATTAACAAACACCCAAATCGCAATGAGACAGGAAGTTTGTATTGAGGGAATTATAGAGACAGTGCGACTCATCTCCAAAATTTAATTGGAAAAAATTGGAGGAACCATGGATGATTGATCCAGCACCTTTCAAAACATGAAACATAATTAAACTGTAATTTTCCAGAGAAGAAATGATAGCAACTATCGATATAGTGAAAAAACTTAAATAATCAAAAAAATTCTAAGAATGAAATGGCATGTTACCTGGAATAGCCTATGTGAGACATCTGGAGCGAAACCAAATAAAAAATGAACCAAAATAGACCTCGCAGTGATGTCAGGTGGCTTGACACTAGGTTCCAGAGGAACAAATGAAAATCATGAAAATGAGCATGAGCGAAGGGTAGGGTAGGGTCACTTATTTGGAAACCTTAACCCTTAGCCACTGTTGGATGTTTGCGCTGAATCAAGACCGTTGATAGTGTGCTGCTAGAACACCATGTAAAGATCACGGTTTGGCATTAGTCGAAATTTACAAGAGTGCAATGACACTTGCGTGGCTTTAAAACCTTCCTGCATTCCATACATAAACTAAAATCCCAAGGTTTATCAGCATGCTAAAGCTATTTGCGTAGTATGTGAGTAATTCCAATGGCCCAATAAATATTACATTATTAATATATATTCGGTAAATATTGAATGACAACACTGGATTCTTCCTTGATGTATATACATAGCTTAGATATATCAATTTTTATTAATAATCTTATTGAGAATTGTCTTGTATCTTAACTGGTTCACTTTGTTATTATTTTAAATATAAAAGAATACAAAAGGTTGTTTTTCAAAATTTTCAAAATTTTGTTTAAGCCAAATAACTTTAAATGATATAAATATTATTGGAATTTGGATGAACAATAAAAAATTTAAAGTTTAATGGTAACTTTGGCTCTCTCGACAGTCAAAATTCTCACTACCGTAATGATGAATATGCAAAATACTATAGTGTAATTGAGTGCTAATATTTTAAAGATATTTTAAATATAATTTATTGGACATTAAGAAGATTAAATTTGTACATTGGAGTTATAAAAGGTTGTTGATATGATGGTTGGTATCCTCTCCACCTAGATTCAAAGCCTTGATAATAACATGATAAGTTATATTGTCTTAAATATTTTTATATTGAATTTGATTCTTTTGAACTCTTGAGTATACATGTGGGTTGGCTTGGTGCCAATAACTCATTTTAGAGAGAGGTTGATTGCTTTCCTTAATAAAAAAAAATGCAAATGCAAAAAGGTAAATTTTTTAATATACATATATATATATATATTTTTTTTAATGTTTATTATGTTTTAAATTATTTATATTAAAAAAATATGTATTAACAAATGTAACATTTTTCTATGCTTGATAAATCCAAATTTAAAATGAATTACATATATTTATTTATTTTATATTTAATTATCACATACATGTAATTATTTAATTTACTTTAATTTTTTTTAAGATGGAGATGAATTATAACAATACAATGGAGTTGAGGATATCATTTGTGTTTTTCCTTGAAATTCTAGTAGGCATCAAGTTTTCAAAAATTCCATGTACTTTGAAACAAAAATGGAAGCATATAATCAACTTGTTTCCCATCCAAAATTACAACATGATACAAATATTCATGGGTTCCAATTCATTTCGTTTTGGCTTTTTAGTACCCTATGAAATGCATGTTTCTCAATTTTTTTTTTCTCCCCCGTCCAAACAACTTCTCATCATAATATCCAATATGTAGTTTACAAAAGATGGTAGAATATCACAATTATGTCTCCTCAAATTTTTTTTTTTCTGGTTTAGTTATCAGTTCAACAATAAAAATATGATATATTCTACATTCATCTATATGATATATCTACATTCATCTATATGATATATTCTACATTCATCTACACTTCTATCAGCATCTCTTTTCACCCTTTTGGTGCAAATGCTAGTTATATAGCTGTTGGAGTTGTGTACGTGTTTTGTTTATTAAAAAGATTAAAAAGTTAAATATTAATTCTACTAGTTCAATTACATTGGAAGATAAAGCTATGCTCCCTTGAAATAAAAAATGAAGATAATTTTATACCAATTAGAGGAAGCGAAACAATTTGGTTAAAATTAAAATTTTGAAAGTAACTTTGTGTAAATGTAGAGTGTTTTACACCTATACTAATATTTATTCTACACTAATTAAATTGCATGGTGTCATCTTTAAAATTTTAACATAATTTACATTTCACCTTTTCGATTGCTTATTTCTTTTTAATCATTGTTGTTGTTCCTTGAAATGTTGCCATCTATCTGGGAACTAAGCTAGGGAATCATAGTATTTTGGCCTCAAGTTGTCCCTTGGGTTTGAAGGCTCTCGCTTTCTTAATTGTTGATAAAAAAAGAATGCTTACTATTACTAATCATCAACTTGTCAACTTGCTTATTAAGTTCTATGTCCAAATTTGGATTGAAAATAATCATTTATAGGGTTGAGGAAATGGAAGAAGAGTGGGATAAATACATTGTAAACCTTATACCCAAAGAATTTCCGTTAATGGAAATTGGAGTCTTGGTTACTAAAGCAAAAAATGTGAGGATTAAAGGTGGAAGAAAAAAAGAATTACACTAAATCTTGAGATCAATAGTGAGTTAAGAAGTCACTATAGGAATTAAATGAAGGAAAATAAATGACTAGGCATTGTCAAATGAATCCAACAAAAGAAATGCTAAAACTGAGCATAATTTATTAAATTAGCCAATCAACATTTATGAAAATAATATATAGATGTAAATTGAAGATACATATAGTAGGAGAGGTGGTAATAAATTACCATCTTTGAAACCTGTATATCTATCTACAAATTAGTAAGAAAACAGGTGACATTTAAATAAGATTAAAAGAAAAAAAATTCGAGAAAATAGGGCTCCACGAACCAACAATGAATCCCCTAGAAATTTTATTGATATTTGGATTAAAACATAAGCACACATTCAAAAAGATTCGTACAAATGAAAACGAAATAGTTCACAAGAATATGCGTAAGTTAAACAACATACATCACAAACATAACCAGAATAGTCCAACTACATTTACAATATATGAATGAAGACGTGCCAACTCTGGTTTATATTATAAGTGAAATTTCCATTCATACATACAACACGATGAACCACTTGCCCCAATAGTGGAACGTGAAGTCAACAACACCTGCTCCTGCCAAAGAAGTATACTCCCTCTAAGCTACAAAGAAGCCAAGGCTGACAAAAAATGCTCAAGCCTTCTCTAAGCCTAAGCCTAGCCAAAATCTTGGCTCCCAAAAGCCTGTTACAAGAGTTATGAGGATGTATTTATAACCAAATGGGGGTGACTCTTTCCATGCTCCTTTGGTGAATCTTGGACTCCCCTAATGACTCCTCACGTTACATATGACTCTTCACATTCCATCATGAACACATGGAATTTCACTCATATAATAATTACAAATAATATTACAATTTCCACTCGTACCCATATAAGACAAAATAGGGTAGAGACAACTTGATAGCATAACAAGAAAAAATACTATGATGTTGGTGTTGGGGTGAACTCAAACCAAGAACCTTGGACTTAGTGTTTCTCACTCACATACTCATAGTGTTAGGCTGGAAGAAGACTCTTGCCTATAATGTATCTGGGTACAATCTCTTGGAACCAATCTTCACTTCTTCTTCAATCAAGTACAACATCATTTTAATCTAAACCAAGCCACCAATGTAGGTATGAAAATTCTGTATGTTAATATCCATTTTCTCCCAGGTGGCCTCCTGCTCTAGCTACTTCAGGTACCAATCAATATCCTTCCAGAATTTTTGCTTGTGCTTAGCCTCAGTGAGTGTACCAATTGATGGGATCCGATGGGTTTTCACCATGAAATCCAAGATGTTGTATATCCTTCCATATGTGCTCTGCATGCTTTCGATGAATGAGGTGAGTCGCTTGTTGTGTTGGATTAGCATCCAAAATATATCTTTCTCTAACTCTACCCACGACTTCATATTCTTTACCAATTTAAGGGCGCGACCTTGTATCACGTTGTACACACATGCATGGAAATGATGACAGTATATATATTCCTGAGGATCTTGAAAAACTCTCTGCTCTGCTGTAGAAAGTCATTCGGGTGGAAAAATTCCTTATGGAAAGTTACCAACTCCTCATAAAGATCTTGCATAGTGTCTCTAAGTGCATATACTTCAATAAGTATCATTGCTCTTATCTCCTTGTGGTAGACCTATGCAGATTGTGTACTCTATGTTGCTACACTGAGTTGTTCATTCTCTTGCCAAAGTTCCTGTATGTTATGCACTAATTTCTTGTTCTCGAGAACAAAAAACTGGGTGTTAGATATATATATGCTCATGCAAAGGACCAACTAGCATCGACAATGGAATTTAGATTCCTGCTAGTGTTTTCCATGATCACCCTTTCTCTCATGAACGTGGGTGATGCATGATCCTTCGAGAAATTATTTCTTCGCGCTTGTAAAATATTCTTTTACAACTCAACAAATGATATATTGTACATGTCCATAACTAGATCATCATCAAGGGGAATCACCTCCCCTTCCTCACTCGGTGCTTACTTTGAGGTTGGAGGTGATGGAGTCGGGACGGTGGCCTGAGGTGCACTGGGCATCAGGTCCACAACTTCATTTAGTGGCTCTAGTACATATTCTTAAACCTGTATAGGTGTTGTCTCTTCTGATGTGGCACCTTTCATTTCTTCCTCTTCTTTCTTTGGTCTCTCCTCTTGTTCTCTTATAATCTCCCGTTCTTATTTCAACTCTTGTTCTGCTCTCTACGCTATCTACATTGCTTCCTCTAAGGATTTCTTCCCTATCTTCCCTCGTTCGGCTCTTTTCTACCACTGCCCCATATTTTCTTCGATTTCCAAATATGCATTCATAGTAAGAGGATATTATTTCATTTTCCAGCTTTTTCCCTCTTCCGTATGGTCTTCTACCTTCCTCTTTCCTTTGTTGCGCGCCACACCATTTCCTGTTGTTGCTACTGCTTCCAGAACTGCTATGCCACCTGTGTGAAAACTTAAGAAGTCACAGTACTGATCGGATCAAGTGGCCGAGAGGATTTATAAAAATTCTTCCATGTTTCCTCCTCTGGGAATTGATATACCCCACTGACCCAGTTGAAGTACACTCTCAAACAATTTTATTTGAAAATTCCCTTCGGATCATACAAATTGTAACTTTTTGTGCCGCAATTGAATTTGACCATGTCTTTGATTTTGGCATCCGTTACCTTGAGATTCTTGATCTCGTATAATACGACCTACAAAGGAAGAGCTGGCCATGGTGACTTCTTCGTCCTATGTAGTGCTACTGAAAATCCTATGGAGAGGTGATAAGCTATCTCTTGCATGACGAATTTTTTGGTGGCATATCTTGGTAAAATATTTACCAACTTCTACCCACTGATACTCTAATCAATGTGCCATCCGGTAAGGTGAACCAATCAGTGATCTATGATATCACCTCGATAGTTGCTCGTGACATGTAAGGTGGGTTCTCCTAAAATATGAGCATGTAGAGAGGGATAATGAAATGATCAGTAAGATGCTCCATGACTCCATGATGAATACAATCTGAGAGTAGCTTGAAATATATATGTATGACAGTGTCTCTCAGTGTCCATGTCTAGTTCATTCCAGGGAACTGGTTCTACTCACATGTTGCATCCGGTGAGTATGCAAAAATGTACAAGCGTGCTTGCTCTCCCTTAGGTGGGTTGAAATATTTTGTCAGATGGAATCTCAGTCGATGAACCAATAGGTCTGAATATTTGAACGAATTCCCCTCGTTCACTACCTGATTCAACAAGATATCCCACACCTCAGGAAATGTATCTATTTATGACTGGCCATAGATCCTGCAAGCTAGTATGACCAAAATATGATAGGATTTCCTAAATGCTCTTGTATTATGCATTTGGGTGGATATTTGTCTAAACATGGTTGTATCCTTCACCCAAAACTTGATGATATATCTCATTTTTGTGTAGCTGTGAGTGACATAAAACAATGAGTCCATGTTCTTCACTGACTCAGGAAGATGATACATTTGTTTGAAGTATGCTGCTAGGAATGTAGAAAATTTTTTCCCACTGGATTTGTTCAATGTAATGGTTGTCACATCGATGTTTGAAACAACCCAACTGATCACATCCACACATGGGAAGATTGGATACCTGCATGCAATATTGTAAATCCCTCACTGCATAATGCTGAGATACACTTTTCAGTCCTCTAGGTCTGCTTGAAAGTCCTTTGTGAAATCATCCTTGATTTGCTGCCATGTTAGTTTCGATTCTTTCTCTATGAACAACTAAGTGTCCAAGTAAACTCAAAAATTAACTGGGAGTTTCTCAACTTCTTTCCCAGTACTACTTTCAAAGGTTTCCTTTGAGGCAGCTCTCTTTAATGCCATTGCGACAGTGACTGCTGGATATATTCTCAACAAATTCTGTATCTGTGGGATAAAAAATACATTGATGGAAAGAAAATGTCAGTTATAAGCAAATAAACTTTTAGGACATGTTCATGTAGCACAATTTTTGGTGAGAAGAGGGTTCGACTGGAAGGGGAAACTACGTACTATGCAGTCCCACTAGTCAGTGTTGAAGCTTGTGGCTTGAAACTGCACAATTCGTGGTTTAGCCCGGGAAATGAGCCTGAAGAGACTATGCATTGTGAAGTCTCAGTGGCCAAGGTTTTTGGCTGAGGCCTGACACTGTGCAATGCGTAGTGAGGGTAGTCAGTACTTCACATTTCGTATTTCTAGAAGCGAAGCTTGAATCTTTAGCTTCAATATTACGTATTGCCCAACTAGGAAAAGTGAGTTCTAGCCAAAGGAAAGGCCGATCTGCGTAAGGGAAGTGTGAAAAAACAACATATCTGAGATATGGTGAAGGCCTGAGTGAAAATATGACTAAGTTTTGATAAAACAAATTAAATCAACTACAAAAACTGAACAAACAAAAAGTGAACAAGATCAGTGAGGAGAGTCATCGTAACGGTGACCATCGGTGACAAAACACAGAAACCGACGCAAAACTTGTGAAAGTTAAATGAAAAGTTAAAAAAAAACTTCTACAGGCTAAATAATATTAAAATTCCAACATGCATGCAAAGAAACAAGAAAAATAACACTCATGCAAACCAAACAGAAAAAAGCGGTAGAAAACATGACTAAAAGCGATAAATGAAAAAATGATCCAGAAAAGCGATGACAATCGTGATGAAGGTTCCTTGATCTCCTTGGGAATGCTATAGCTCTAAGATCGAATGTAAGAATGAGCTCTAGGGGCATTGATTAAATATATTTCAGAAATTAGGGTTTATGACACGTATGCCACAAATCAAAGGAAAAACGACACTTGGCAAAAATTTCCAAAAATAACAAGTGTGCTTCTTTCGGGTTGATAAAAAAATATCCCTAGATTTTAGGGATGCCTTTTTTATTTTTTGATTTTCTAATTTTCCCAGGAAAACTTTCCACGCACCTCACGAGGAAGGATTGCATAGTTCTGAGGAATTGGCAGCTCCTGGCTTAGTGCACTGCGCAGTTTCCGAGCTCAGTGAATGATTACATAGTTTATGAGATTAATGATGGTATGCATATCATGATTTCATAGTTACCAAGGTCAAGGTTGGTATTTCAGTCATGACTACACAATCTTGATCAACATGGACAAGACTGGCTTCAAGAGTTGCGCAGTTTCCGGAGGCAAGCCCAAAAATGCTGTGCAACACTTAGGCAAGAAGTCATCTTGTGACTTAGAGAAATTTTATAAGTGAAAAGAAAATCAAAAAAAGAAAAACTGAAAGATAAAAATCAATCAAAGTACACATACCTAATAGCAGTGCATGGTATGCTCATGTGAAGGGAAGTTAGGCTCTAAAATCTAAGCAATGGAAATTTTTTGGAAGGTGGTTGTAGCCAATACAACATGTCATTAAAAATATCACCTTTGTGACTCTATGATTATTGTTTCTTGAAAACCTAGCCTTGATATTCATGGAACCTTGGTAATGGGTGTTAAGAATGTAGCAAGATGATGGAGCTTAGTGAAATGAAGTCGCCTTCACTAAGTGGGCCCGCAGGCAAATTCTGGCGCAAAATCTATTTTTTAGACATATGGAGCATGGTCCGGGGATTCTAGTATGAGATTCTTGGAGCATTGGTCATGTTGGTAAAAATAGATGGGACTATATTTTTGTGACCTATAGGTCGAAGAGGTCGAAGTCTATTTTTAGACTGCCTCTCCTTAAAATAAGGAAGTCAAATATTATTTACCCTTAATAATATTTGGACTATAAACTTCAGTTTACTCTCTTGGAGCACTTCAGTTCGAGCCTTGGAAGTGGCTCATGCATCCGACAGAGGAATTACGTGCATTCCTGCACATGGCATCATGCATGGTTGACTTCCCGCTTAGGGACTCTGCGTAAGTTTGGTGAGCACGAGACAACAGTGAGTCAGTGGTTCGTTTATTTTAGTTGAACTGCCGAGATTAGTTTAACTAGCATCAATTAGTTATGAGTGGAGTGAATTAAATATTATTTAATTCATTAATTATTAACTCATAAATCAACTAAAGAACACATCAGTTAACTGCAATGCATGGACAGTTCAGTGGAGACCAGTGTTAGAGGTGGGTGAAAGGGTGAGTCTACTATCAGTTGTGACTATTCGCTGTGCATGAGATTTGCACACACATTGATGGAGATTGCCAATGAGGATTGCGTAGTTGGAGCTAGTGGGATTCGAACTTGGATCTCATCATTAATCAACTTGGATTGCGCAGTAGAGGCAGGCAGACTTGTGGAGGAGATTTGAACCTGTGACTTGTTCATCTTCCGAGCTAGTTTTGTGTGTAGCATTGAGATAGTGCTGAGAGTTGTGAGGAGTATTGTACCGAGTTTGTTACATGATTTATCCATTATAATATACACAATAGCCGTGGGGTTTTCAGCTATGTTTTCCCATACAACCGTGTTAATGTGTATGATGATTTGATGTGTTACGCTTGATTTTTATTTCCGCATGTTCTCGATGATCCGAGTGGAAGAGATTATGTGTTGCATATAAATTCAAATTGTATGTGATCAGATAGTCTCTGCGGATAATTAATCATTATTCAATAAATTTATACATGGTATCTGGGCACGGAGCTATTGAAGCAAAAGATTGATCATCACAAATGATTACAAACTTATTTCGGTAGACAGAGTCTACATGCGGGCCAGGTAGCCTCTGGATCCATCCTTTCTTTGAAAGGTGATATATCCAGTAAATGCCCCTGCAGTCAATCTCTGTGCTAGAAATAATTTGTTCTCACAGATCAAGGGCGGTTTAGCTTTGAGGTGGAATTCAAATTTTGCAGCAGTTTTGTTTTCTTGGTGCTGGAGTTGAAAATGTCTTTCAACGGTTTGCGACTCGAATATGCTCTTGAAGGCAGTTCGAATTATGTTGCATGGAAGGATCACATGGAGGCAATATTAGAAGATAATGGTCTCAAGGAGTTCGTAGATACGGATGTCCAAAAGCCCACTGATCCTGCTGAAGTCGATGCATGGTAAAAGAAGATGGCGAAGTGTCGAAGGATCCTGTTGGAGGGCGTCAAGGATCATATTGTATCCAGCCTGCATGGAAAGGCTTCTCCATTTCTAATGTGGAAAGATTTGATGGATCTATTCCAGAGTAAGAGTGACCAAAGGAAGCTGGCGCTCAAAGATAAGCTCAGGAACATCAAGATGGAGAAAGGCGACAGTATCGCCAAATACCTCATGAAGTTCACTCAGTGCAGAGATGAGCTGGGAAGTGTGGGGGTGACTGTCGAAGATGAGGACATGGTCGACCTAGCTCTCCTTGGTCTTCCGAAGGCTTGGCACTCATATTAGTTTAACTAGCTAATCAATTAGTTATGAGTGGAGTGAATTAAATATTATTTAATTCATTAATTAGTAACTCATTATTCAACTCAAGAACACATCAAGCCACTATAAAAATGACTGCCCAAGGAGACCAAGAAAGAGGTAGATGAAAGGTGGAGTTAGCTATCAGTGGCGACATCAGTTGTGCATGAGATTTGCACCACACTTGGAGGAATTGCCCATGATGATTGCGCTGTCAAGCCAAGGAGATTCGAACCTTGGATCTCTATATAGACATGCCATGATTGCACAATAGAGGCAAGGCAATTGGCGGTGAGTTTTGAACTAGTAACTTGTTCAAAACTGAGCTAGTTTGTGTGTAACTTCATGAGAAAGTACTGAGTACTTGTGAGGAGTATTGTACTGATTTTGTTATATGATTTCTCCATTATAATATACACAATAGCTGCGGGGTTTTTAGCTATAAGCTTTCCCCATACATACTGTGTTAATGTGTATGATGATTTGATGTGTTATCGCTTGATTTTATTTCTGCATGTTTGATTATCTGAGTGGAAGAGATTATGTGTTGCATATAAATTCGAATTGTATGTGATCAGGATAGTCTCGGTGGATAATTAATCATTATTCAGTAAATTTCTACAATGGGAGCATATTATTGATATGTCACATCTCATGGAATAGTATCACAACAATATTGTGGACTGTTGTGACCTAGTCAAACCTTCTCGTTCTTCATGATCTAAAACTCTCAATTCATGGTCTTCGTGGAACATGTAAACATCCACATTTTCCCTCAAATGACTATTTTATCATTCTTTTTATTCCATATGATTTGGTCTCATGGGTTTACAATTTCTAATTGATCAATTAATCTCTCATTCCAAAATAACAATTTTTTTTTAATTTTAAGGGTTCTCCCCTTGATTAGAGTATGGTTTGGAGTACCTCCATCCCACAATATTCTCGTAGAGTATTAATTTTATTAGGTGAAATTTTTATTTGTAACTAAAATGTGTTGGAGTATTCAAACCTTTTCACAACTATAGAGAGTATAATAATGTCAATTATTGGATTGCACAATTTTTTTACTGTTTGTAAAATAAATAGTTTTTTTCACTGCATTTTATATCCTCTTCATTTCTCATTTTCATTCGTGAACCCCATATTTATATTCAATTGGTTTATGAATTGAATACACCATTGGTTTTTAGGGAGTCTTTTAATGGTTTTGAAATACCATTAAAATGGGGTTGGGGGAGGTCTTTAACCCCATAGTATGATACCACGTTACTTACTCTTAAACTGATGGTTTTTCAATTCCCCCCCAATTAACTCTTGAGAAGATTAGTGCAACCAAATTTCATCATAGGAATTGATCTTCCACTTGTCTAAAATTGTAAAATGTTGAGATTTCTCATTCTCAATTCCTTCATACCACGATCTTCTGATACTTTTACATTTGTATGCATGCCTAGCTAGTTTATGCAGAGCTCATAACAATTTGACTGCGATCCTCCTGAAAGTCGGAGTGGACAACGTGGAACACAATAATAATTATGGTTAATCCCATTATTCCTATTATCAAGTCGTGATAATTTATATTTTTATATTATACCCATATACTTGGGGTCAAAACATGAAAATATTCTGGGAATGTTGTGGGTGAGATGCACCACTCCATGGATAAATAAATTAGTTGCAATTCCCATCGTCATCACCGTTGATATTGTCATCAAACAGTCCAATTAAACTAGCCATGGTCTTGAATTGGATGTCCAAGGAAGAAAATGAGGGACAGACTAAGATTAAACGTTTCAATAATTCCCTTGGCTATGTAAACATAATAACCCATCACCATGATTTGGGTTGTGACCTTGCATGATGAGACTGACACATTCTATAATATTCTCCTTCAACTTTACTAGTTTAAGTGGAATCAAGGAATGCATCTTATTAGTTAATAAGACATTGAAATAAATTCTTTGTCGGTCGAGTAACAACATGTTCACTTGATGATGAAAACCACTACCCACACAATGTACTAGGAGATGAACCAATTAATATTATAAGAAGAATTTACACAATATTGTTTTTGATGTTACTAAAAGCAACTAATTTATCTTCTTTCAATATCAATTCTCTGTTGAAACTATAAAAAATATTGCCACCATATTTTGAAACTAAAATATTTGTTAGGGATGTAATGAGAAGTGCCACAATTGAATATTCAACTTTCCTTCCTCTGGTCATGCCAATTTAAGTCTAGACAACATCACCATTTTCAATATTTGGTAAGAGCAACATTATCTTGTTGAATAGAATTACCCTTGAAATTTTTCGGATTGGTGGCTTTGAGGTGATGAGAAATGGTGGGTTTTTCACAAGTATTGTTGAATGTTTAAAAAATTTTGACATGGTCATTTTTATTTTACAACATCTATCTCAATGGGAGATAACATCTCCCTGTGAAGTGCTATGAACAAGCAGACCAAGTGACTTCAATATTGAAATATGACAATAAACCCATCCCTATACTAGATCATTTATGGAAATTGTAGAATATGAACCTGAAACATAGACTAAAAATATTTTTTGAAACTATCTACTTTGAAACTTTATGAAAGAATGGACCTTGTCTGAACCATGTCTAAATTTGTGGAATATGAAGCCTTACCCATACTCCCCTAACCACAAATAAATTGTAAAAATCATTGGAACAATTTTTTTTCCAAAATTGGAATTCAAATGCTCATTTGGTGAGCTTATTTATGTAGAAGCTTCCTATACTAAGCTGATCGACTACTTTGGTTAAGTAAAATCATGCTTCTAGTGCAACCATGAAATATAATAAATACTTATTTATCTTATGAATAGTTGATCCACCTTTGTGTAATATTTTATTTCTCTACTCCATTGATGATTCCAATATTTACTTTCTGGAAAATTTGATGAAAGTAACAAAAAAGGAAACACATTACCTTAATCTGCTTTGAAAACTTTGTCTGTGTTCAACTCATCAATATTTTCTTCAAGACCTTGCCAAGACTTAGTTTTATATCCATCATATATAGGGGCGAGTTCTTCATGAAATATAGGCTCCTTACTCTTATGAGATTGTTGATGTTTCTCTTTTGAAACAACATAAAATTTTATACCTTCATAAACAATGTCCAAAAATTTTCATTCTTCCACTATGACTTGAAAATCAACACTACAATTATCCAAAAGTTGGTCATTGCAAAGCTAAATATTATATGCATACCTCTCTTCATTTTCTTCAATTTTTTCATTTTGGATAATTGAGTCATCATATAGAGTTGTTGAATTCTCTATATGTGGTTGAAACTCATTGTCAAGAAATCCATGGTTCGTGTTGTGTTGATTGAAAGACAACAAATTCTTTTAATATCTCCTCATACTGATTTTGTTGTCATAACAACCTACCATATTTATCAAGTACTCTTAAATTTGATGATATAATACCTCTAAAAAACTGCTATCAAATTATCAATAAAATCCACAAAAGTGTTGGGGCCTTTGTTTTTTGGACATAACAGTTTTGGAGTTGCGGAGAGCCAGAAGATAGGTGGTGGAACACAATCGAGGTAGGCAAGGAGCTGTCATGGTTGCAGAAAGCTAGAAGACATGTGGCAGGGAATAGGCAGAGAAAAATGTAAATGGAAGGGTTGGGAGACAATAACAAGCAATAGAACTCCCAGTGATAAAGAAGAAACAGAAGGTAGCAGAGTGCAAGGGACAAGACGAGCGCAAAAGAGGCAAGGACTGATAGTGTCAGTGGGCTGAAAAAAATTGGCAGGAAAGAAGAGATTCTGGAGGTAGTTTGTTAGTTATCTAGTCAGTCCGAGCGAGAGGCAGATAGGTAGCAAAGCCTTAGGAGAGCTCTGTGTGAAGTCTTTTGTACTGAATTGAATTGTAATAGACTCTGCGAAGTATGTTTATGTTGTTTTGATCTAGTTAATGAAATCGGGTTGTTGCTGTGTTATATATTTTGAGTTGGTTGATGTTTACTTGGTTATGGTGAATGTATGCCTAATTTAAATTTTAATTCAATGCTCTGAACATGTCCTAATGAATGATAGCTACTTCTTAGAGTTGAGATATATCTGTGGCTTCTAAATTCTCATAGTTATTTTATGTGTTAGTAATATTTCCTTAACATCAATGATCTAGCCTATAATCTTATTAAGGTCACAGAATGCCTCGGGTGAGACTCCCTACTCCCTTGAGAAGGGTGAAAATGCTGACATTTTCCTAGACTACTGCGGAAATTTTTTTGGCCTCAAACCTGAACCTGGGTCTTTCCCAGAGACCTCCTTTTTCACCAACAAATGGTTTCGTTACTGAGACCCGAAAATTTATTTAGAAGCTAGATCATGGTATCGAGGATATATGAGGAGGAACTACAAAGCTGGTGGTACAAGCACATAGATCAGTTCATATCACAACTAGCAGAACTTCGGCAGTAGAGGGAAAATGTTGTCAAAGATAGAGTTCTATTTTCTGAATCGGCAAGTGTCTTGTATGAGATTTTCTGGGGAAAGTTTCCAGAAGAGCTTTAAAACTGGTTGCGGAGACTCTAGATGAAGTCACTCCTTGAAGGATTTCATAGAATTTGTCGCAATTGGATGCACATAGATCTATTAGAACTACATCAGCTAGATACAGATCTAACACGAGCAGTAGATTTTTGGGTACAATCTACCTTGGAGGGGTAAATTGTAGAGTTTTCAGCTAAGTGTTACCAATATTTTACAAAATTTGAAGACATATTTAGATCTAGATTGTGGGGAGAACTGTTGAAATAAATCTCGTTGTGGATGAAATCTCTAATGGTGGATGAGGGCCTGATGTCATTCGAAAACCCTGAGATGGAGACCTAAACCTCTAGTTATGGGGGAAGGAGTTGATAGAAACATGCTACTAGTAAAGGAAATGGGGGAATAGGGATATGGATTCCAAAACCTCCAGTAGGTTGAGAAAGTGGAGAGCACATCGGAGGGCCTAGATTGCTGAGAAGTGGCGGGAAAGGGTGATGAAAAAATTTGAGAAGTAGGAGAAGAATCAATAGAATAAGGAAAAGGTGTCACAAATGACAGAGGAAAGAGAAGGTAAGATGGGATCCCAAGGAATGGAAGGGACCATTAAAGAAGTTAGCCAAGTTTATAGGAGCCCAACTCGAAGAGAAAAGGGAGAAAAGTCCAATGAGGAGGACGCACGCCCCGAGGAGGAGTCTGATGTGGAGCTGTATCTTGCGATGGAACAACTATTCCAAGAGATGCCAACACCCATAATGCAAGGTAATTCTATTCCCCAAGTTTCAAGTAGCACTAGTCCTAACCTTCCTTTGCTACTCTATCATCCACTTAATAAGTTCTTTATTAAGCTACAGTAGTTTAGCAAGTTGAGTAGTACTAAATCTACAGTACAAATATCTACTAGCAACAGTGCATGTAGCACATTCTCTCAGCTGGGAAGCAAAGGTTTTGTTTTAGTACCACCAACACAATGAAAATGGTGGGATCGTTCACTAAATACCTAGAATTCTTTGGAAAAGGTAATGATGATGTAGAGCAGCACTGGTATCTTTGCGAAGCAATTTGGATATCTCAACAGACACCAAATGTAGTCAAGTTAATTTAGTTTCAAACCACACTGAGAGAAAGAGATTTTCACTAGTTCATTAAATGGTTAGAAGCACACCATAATCCAGCAATAGACGATGTTAAGAAAGATTTTTTCCAAGAATTCAAACTACCTTAGACGAATCAGAAAGGATTGTCTGAGCTATGGGAAATCAAACAACAGGAGGGAGAAACAACCTGGGATTTGATGAGAAGATTTAAAGACACGATTGGAAAGATAAGTGACCCAATTGATCTAAATCACGAGTAGGATTGGTTCATCAAAGCACTCCTACCGTTGAAAAGTACACCACTGACACAACATAATATTGATACCCTTCAAGATGCTCTTGATCAGGCCATCAAGATAGAAGCTATGGCGGGATACCCGCAGAAGTTCAGAGGAGCAACAGTAGTACAAGATCCACCCATACTAGGACTACAACATCAAATAGCCAGTTTAATGGAGAAACTGAAAGAAATTCAACCAGTATGACCTGAAAGGCCCAACACGTGGTGCACACACTACTTGATGGAAGGAAACGTGGCCACAAAATGTCCGAGGTTGCGAGGAGAAACCGTTGGAACTTCGATGGCTGAAACATAGGGGGCCCCACCAGTCAGTGGAGTTGTGCAGATAAATACTCAAGGGCTATATCAACCATAACCCCACTTCCTGGGGTTCTCCAATCAACAGAATCAAACAACAACATAATGCTGCGAAATATGAAAAGGTATTGGTCATCCTCCACGATTGTGTCCAATTCTGTAAAAATGGTCATATGTTACAACATATATATACTATGAATTTTGTGCCTCTACAACGCATAATATGGAGTAATGTAGAGCCCTTGATGCATTGGCAGAACGATTAGACAGGACGTCTTATATAGTAAATTAAAATCCAAGGGGGCGAGGAGGAGGATTGAGAGGTAGAAAAATTGGAGGAAGAGGACAAGTAAGATTTTATAACTGTGATCAGGAAGGGAACGTAGCGAGAGAATGTTCGCTACCCAGGAGACCATGGTTCTCTCAATGTAGAGTCAATGCACATGCAATTGAAGACTGCCTAAAGTTGATTAAGAGATGGGAAGAGAGAGCCAGACAAAGGAGATCTAAACTGATTAATGTAGAACCAAGAATAATAGAGGCTCAACCCAATGCAAAGTGTAGCTATATTCATGCAGGGAGGGAAGAAAACATGAGAGGATGCATGAGATATGGACCCGGTAAAGCTAATCAAACTTTCATATCCAAATAAAGCTTTCAGCCCAGACTGACAAAAGTAGTATTTCAAAGAAGCACTAGAAACATTTTCACAGATAGAAAGACATCAGAGTATGGAACTTCCATAAAAATCCATCGAAGGAGAGAAGGGAATCCATACAAGCACATCGATAGAATAATGGTTTCGATTGTTCCTAAAAATTGTGAACAGTGGAAAAATGCTGGAACAACTAAAACAAAATCTAGAAATGGTCGTGTAAGGAGTAGCAGAACCTGGAGACTCAAGTAATTCCACAGAAAAATACATGAGGGTGAAAATAAATAAGAGAAGGACTAGAAAGGAGTTCCATGTAAACACCCAAGTTGCGGGATTTCAAATCAGAGATATGATGCTTGATCTCGGATCAGATGTCAACATTCTACCCCGAAATACATGGGAAGCACTGCGAAAACTAAAGCTAGCATACTCACCAATACAACTTAGAATGGAAAATCAATACTGTATTGTACCAATAGGAAGGTTGGAAGAATTTGAGGTTGATGTAGTGGGAGTACAGACCTATATATAATTTGAAGTAATAGACATCATGGATGACAAGGATCCCTATTTTGATTTGTTGGGGATAGTTTGGGCCTTTGAAAATTATGCAGTCATTGATTTAAAGAAGGAATTAATGATATTCAAAGATGTTGAGGTCAGAGTTTTTTAGCCCTTGGACCTGTATCAAGGACCCTGATACACAGAGACTGTTGACAACAGAGAAGACACACAAATTCTAGATCAACTCTACCAGATGATGACAGGGAGGAGAGAGGATTACATTAATCCTACAATAGGGGGGATCGTAAGCTGGAGAAGCGTTCAGAGTTCTGAACTAGGGTTAGAAGTAGCATGGGATGATTGGTAGTAGGGAGGATATGAAATAAACACCAGAATATGTGCCAACATTCGGGGAGTCAAATGGATTGGTACAGAGGTAAGATAATATACAACTCTTTCAAATACACATTTTGTGAATACATTCATTACCAAAGTGGAAGAAAAATTACCAGTAAAACATTGAGTCCCTCTCATGGACGTAACACTACAATCCATGTCAGCAAGGTGGTGGGCTACCCATCGCAACTCTCTTTCGCGATGGGAAGATATTTCCAGAGCATTAAGAACGAGATTCCATGTGGCTTCAGGACCACAACTTGGAGAAAAGTACCAAGGGAATTCTGACCCCCTAGCACATCTAAGTAGTTGAGAGTATAAGTGGAGGAAAGAAGGATATCCAAAATCTTTATGGGTACACAACTTTATACATTCACTGAACACAATTCCACAAGCTTGGTACCTGACAGAAGAGAAGAAGAGAGGAACTAGTACCTAGGAAATAGTTTCAGAAAGATTTACGCAATGTTTTTCTTTCAAAGGAGATACAAAACAAGTTACAGGTACCCTTCAAGCAATTAAAAGAATATTGTTCTTCCCAGAGCTTCAGGAGGATGAAGAGATATATTTACCAAAGCAGAAAGTCAAATATTCAGTAGCATGTAAAAGGATAGATCAGGATATAGATGATGATGATTTAAAGAAACTTTGACATCTATACTTTGAAGAAAATGAAGGGGAACGAGAAATACAAGAAGAACCAACTACAGAGGGATTGCGCTTGTTACCTTCGAAGACAAAGAAGCAGAATATCAGAAGCTCAGAGAAGTCCAAGATTTCATCCATATGAGATTATTGAGATATAGAGCTAACAAAAGAGATATTTGACCTATTACAGGAGTACGAATACTTGTTCCCATCTTCAGTGGTGGAGCTCAAAGGGATCAAATGAGACCTGGGGGAGATGTGCATAGTCCTAAAACCAGATACAAGGCCAGTAAAACATAGACCTTACCAGCTGAATCTGAGAATAAAAGAAAA
The DNA here is from genome assembly GCA_034641835.2 of Pinus albicaulis. Lineage (NCBI taxonomy): Eukaryota > Viridiplantae > Streptophyta > Pinopsida > Pinales > Pinaceae > Pinus > Pinus albicaulis. The sequence goes on along the minus strand of CM076572.1, from coordinate 896,684,045 downwards.
TGTTAAAGCATAGATAGACAAAACGCTGAAGGCGGACTTCATTTTTCCAGTTGAGGAAGCATAATGGGTCAGCCCAATTGTGATACAAATTAAAAAGGAGAAATCAGAAATTAGAGTATGTGTGGAATAAATAAATCTGAATAACACATGCATTCATGATCCGTTTCCAACTCCATTTATCAATGAGGTTCTTGACAATGTAGTGGGAAAAGAAGCATACTCCTTCACAGATGGCTTCTCAGGATATCATCAGGTGAGAATAGCAGAAGAAGACAAAAGGAAAACTACTTTCACAACAGAATGGGGATCATTGCCTACCATTTCATGCCTTTTGGACTAAAGAATGCACTAGCTGTGTTTTCATGGATAGTAATAGCTGCATTTAGAGACTATATCCATAAGTTCTTAGAAGTATAGATGGATGATTGGACAATGCACAGTCTACTGAAGAAACTGTTAAATCTGAACTTTACCTATTTTTTCCACCTATACTAAGCCTTGTTTCCCCCATTTTTCACCTCTTTTTGCTCTTTAATTATACCTAGTCTGGCTATGTCATCTAATTTTGGCTAAAAAGTGTATCATAGGCCTAAGTATGTTGAAAAAACATTAGAAGTGTCATTTTATCTAATTTCAAGCATTCTTTGAACTAGTTGTGTCATTATTGCATTACTACTCTAACTAGCCTTGGACTCATGCACAAATTTGTTATATTCTAACAGTTCTGCCAATCCTATAGACAGATCATATAGCCAAGATTCCTACAGTTGTTCTAGATTTCCTGCAGATACGCCGATTTCTTGCAACCACCTCAAAATCCTGCAGTGAGATTGATAGACATTTTTAGCCGCGCAAAAGAAATGGTGTAATCCATGCCTTCGGTCATGGATTAGACCCAATAACAGTTTACTTTGTCAATCTGTATCTATATTATGGGTTGTAGGCTTAATTTAGTAATATATTTTGTTCAAAGCCAAATATGGGATACCAGAAATGTTTAAAATTAGATGTAATTTTTTTATACATGGAGTTCTTTGGTTGGGTTGGAAGCTACTGTTACAGAGCACGATATCAGACTATAATCAACTATTATTTCAGGTTAATAAAATTATTTATGTTATGTTTATTTTCGTGAGAAATTTTTTTAATCTTTTAAGGAGTTGTGAGTGAGGGAGGGCCCCCTTCGCTCACAACTCCCACAACAAAGTGTGTGTTTATTTCTGTTTTAATTATGCATTAATAATTTCCTATAACAGCTAGTGTTTCCTTTCTGTATTTCCTACAACAAAGTGTAGATTGGTTAAGTGAATTAATATTTTATGTTGATGAGCTCTTTTCATTTGGCCAATGCGTGGATTCATGCTTTTAAGTTTGATTCTTGATTGGGATTGATTTCTTTTATATTTCCTGCATCAGTATCAGCAAACACAAGTGTTATAGAGGGATGATATATGCCGCTTCATAACCATTGCTGCAATAATATTGATACAGGAAAGCAACATGAGTTATTGATTTTTTTTATCTTTATATTTTCACGGTCAATATCGGCAATATTAAGTGCTATAGAGGGATGATATATGCCACTCCATAGCCTTTGCTGTGATAGTATTGACATGGGAAAGAAGAATTAGTTATTGTTTGTATAATTAATTAACACTTGCAGTAATCAGCCTGCATATACTGTGCACTGCATCTCATCAGTTTACCTTCCTGGGTTGACAATTTATATTGGAAAATTATACACATATAATTTGACTCAACAGAACCATGAAACTCTGGTAAGAATAATGTTTGACAGATGCAAAAAACTTCAAATTTCTCTCAATCTCAAAAAATGCATCTTTGCAGTACCTTTTGGAACACTTTTTGGACATGTCATCTGCAAGCAAGGTGTATGTGTGGACCCAGCAAAGGTGGAAGTCATTGTGAACATGGAAGCACTAAAAACTATAAAAAATTTGAGGTCACTACTAGGACACACAGGATACTATAGGAGGTTCATTAGCAAGTATGCAAAATTACAACATCATTAGAAAAACTGTTGCAGAAGTCAGAACAATTCATATGGAATGATGAATGCACTAAGGCACTAAACACATTGAAAGAGAAACTAGAAAATGCACCCATTTTGGCCCATCCCAATTGGGATAAATAGTTTCATGTCCACATTGATGCCTCAAGTATTGCTTTGGGAGCGGTGCTAGCTCAGCCATGAGAAACCTACATAGATCATCCAGTGTATTTCGCAAGCAGGAAGTTGTCAATGGCTGAAAGCAATTACACAACAACAGAAAGAGAGGCTCTTGATATGGTATACTCTCTGCAAAAATTTTGACACTACTTGTTGGGAGGAACATTCAAGTTCTTCATAGATCACTCAGCATTAAAATATATGGTAAACAAACCGGTAATTGAAGGAAGAATCTGTAGATGGCTCCTACTATTCTAGGAGTTCACTTTTGAATCAATAGTAAAACCAGGAATGCTAAATGTTGTTCCTAACCACTTATTATGATTGGAGAATGGAAAAAACATGGGATCCATTGATGACCATCTACCGGATGCTGATCTGTTCAAAGTAGAGGCCATCCCAGATTATCTAGAACATATAGCGACATACTTGACCATAGGGCAATTCCCAAAAGAATACACGACAACACAAAAAATACATCTGGTAGTTAAAGCGGATGAATATCAATTCATAGTAGGGAAATTGTATAAAATGGGTGTTAGTGTGAATTCTAATCGCAAGCGTATGAAAAATTCTCACTTTAGCTGTGCATAACAAACGACTATAAAATCAAAGATGGCTGTCAATTTCCTTAGATCTGCAGTTAGTTGATTAGAATAAATGCTGCAAAATCTAGATCTATGCAGTTAAAGACATTAAAAAATAAATAAAATAAAGAGTTGCACCATGCATCCAATAGACAAGACAAGACTATTTTTAAATAATTTTGTATTTATGACACTTGGGAAGGGAACATAGAAATATGTTACCATTCCCCCTCAATGGGATGGGTTCTTGTATGCCCTCAGTGCTTCTGTTACACAAAATTTTGTCACTGTCCCTGCAATCCCCATCCCGTACATTGGAGGACAATTTATGTGACTTATATGTAGTGTCTTGCATTGTGAAAAGTGTCATTGCATCCCTTTCCATGAGAAGAACATTTCCTTTGTTGACTATTCCTAGAACAGACCATCAAAAACATATGATTTTGGGTCGGCGCTGGTAGGAAGTTATGGACTCGTGCCCATGGAGAAATTAGCACTGGGCCTTGCTCCCATTGGCGCTCTGTCTCAGTGGACTGCCCGCGCCGAGCTATTTTTGGAAATTTTTTTAAAATAGAAGCGAAGTTTCCATTGCCAACCACTTCATGAGTGGAGTCAGCATGGGTTTTTCGATTGAATAATGTCGAACATCTTCCTTTGGATTCTTGTTTCCTACTTTTGAAAAACCTCCCAAAGGATAAGGCATCCCTTCCAACATTTGATTGATTCCAACCTCCTCCTCCTCTCCTATAAATAAATATCTCTCACATATATGCAGCTAGCTAAAATTTTGGTACAATAGTTGAGCATTTTGATATAGCCGGTGTGAGATAGAGCAGAGAGAGACCTATTGTGGAGAGAGAGTCTAGGCTTATTGACTTGCCAAGTCCAAATCCCTCGACGAATGCTCGAGATTTATTTTGACTGGACCCACTGACTGAGGCTGCAACATCAAGGCTCTTTTGGTTGTAAAATCTTTCTCTCTTCTTATCAATACATGACTGATGTTTTGGTTCTCGTCTTGTGTTTGATATAATTAATCTTGTGCAATACGTTTAATTCCCCTTGACCAATTAGATAGTTATGAATGCAAGTATTGTTTCGTATGCTACTATCATTCTCTAATCCTTGTGCAGGCACCTGAGTACCACCACTGAAGGACCACGACGTGTCAGGATGAAGCTCAAGAGACTACTGCCACAGCTACAAAAACTGCGTTGGAACAAAGGTAGGACATCTTTCCCAAATCAATTTCATTCATTAACTAGGAATTGATGCATTAGCATGTCCTCTTGCTGCTAGACCCACCCTAGGGCTAGAGGGATCGCCTCTATTCGCAAAGGGGATTTACCTACACAACAAGTTTGTGACTTCGTTGGAGATCAGTGTGTGTTTTTCATCTCATTGTTCATCGACCGTTTGGCTTATTGAGTGTACTTTGGTCGTTTCATCATTTTTATTCTTATATTGACTTTTCTGACTATGTTCAACCGTCCTGTTTAGTTCCGGAGTGTTAATTCCGACCTCTGCTCAGTGGTTTTTTTTTCCCATGGTTTTCTAGCTTGGTGTTGATTTTATTTGAACAATCACGTTGATTGGTGCATGTTTCTTTTGTCATAGTTGTGCCAACCCTTGTTTAGCGTAGATTACAGCTAAACAGTCATGCCGAATCCTACAGGATTGAATTTGGCCTTTTTTTATGAGTTTTTGTCAGTGTTTCTTGGCTCTAGATTGGTTTTTTACCTTGCAATTGGTCTACTGAGATTTTTTTGACTCTGTGGTCTCGGTCTTCTCAGCCATTTGTCTATTATCTTATCAGTGAAGTTTTTATCCCTAGGGTTTCTAGGTGCCTTGTGCTATTTTTTTGGCCCTCTCATCACTAAGCATTATGAGTTAAGTTTGAATCACTTTGATCTTTGTCGTTTCAATTCACTGAATGATTGTGTTAGTATTTCTTTTGGTTCTTTGTGTCTTTGGTTTGTTGAATGATCACCTTTGTTTTCGTTTAGCTCTCCATTTGTCATTTCAAGCATAGATCACATTGCTCGTTGAATCGGTTCGAAAGCCCTTTGTTTGCTTGGAAGAGTGTATCCTTGTTTTGAGTGTGTTTTATGTTTGTATTGCATTGATCTCTTTGTTTTAGATTGTTACATTCATAGTGATAAAAAATAGTGTTTATTTTTCTTTTTAGTGTAACAGTACATTGTACTTATTATTCATCTAAAAAGACAAAATTTTCATTGTTTTGCTTAAATTGAAAATGAAAATGTTCTTTTGCATTACTAGCTCTTAGAGAACTACGAAAGATTTTTTGTTTTTTGATTTGGTTGTATTAGAAGCATTAGTTAAATTCTTCTCGTGATTCAATTTATTGCTGCTTTGTCATAGATTCCTATCCTTCTCTTAGCTAGCGTTCATTGAATGGAATTGATTTTCTTTTGCATGTAGTTTTCATTTAGGAATTCGAGATCACATTTGGTAAGGCCTTGAAATCACAAAATTAATTCAAGATCAACCTTAAAATGAATTCAATCAACCTAAGAAAGCATTGAAACCTAATGCACATCTTTAGAGGTCTAGGCTAGTGACGTGTTCTGATGTTGTTAAACCTAGTAGCTGTCGTTCACCATCTGGCATTAGAAAACACTAGCACGGACTTGTGCTCCCCATACTGTCGCGTATATAAAGGGAGACCCTCATAGGTTGCAATCCTTTATCCATAGGAAGCTGAGTTTTCCACCCTGTAACCATGATACATCGAACACAACATTCGGAGAGACTACCTGCATGTACATCAATTCCTTGGTCTTTTTTCTTTCATTTGATCAACAAGGTGTATATTGTAGTTCACGGAAACTTGGTACACCCACTTGCTTAGATTTCCTAAGTATTCATTTTGGTATTTTCGTGACTCTCTAAAAGTGAAAAGATCGTCGAGCACTTTTCCTTTCATGCTCGTTCAATATGAAAGTGACTAGAGTCATCTTTTTCCTGTTTCTTGACTCTTAAAACATGAAACAACAAAGTTTTGTTTCGATGTCATAAAATTAACTGCCTACGATCACATGCCCATTAAAGATATTGTCTTGGCTTGTTTTTAGTAGTTCCTTAGTGTTTGGTCTTGAAGCCTCGAATAGGATATCTCATTTCCTTTCTGTTTTGAAACAAAATCACAGTGGCGGAACCACCAGTTTTGTCATCCTCTTCATTACTTCCTAGTGGTGATCCTTCTCCTGAAGTTTTTTCGGAAGAATCTGAACCCACTAGGTCTGTCAATTTTTGGAAGTCTCTCCTTCCGCGTATCTTACCTCTCGCTGTTGTGTAACCAGCTCCAAAAATAGAAGAAAAAAGATATCAACGCCTTAGAAATAAGCCACTTCGAGGGGGAAACCTCCAATACATTACATAAATGAACAATTCTTGGATGATACAAATGAACAAAACCTCCTTCTATATAGGAGTCCATGGGGCCATAATATAATCCTAGTGGGGCCACAATGTAATCCTAGCCAACCTAGCAATAATAATGTAAGGGCACAATAATAACAATATGGGGGTTACAGGGGTACAATAATAAAAATAAGGGGGGCTACACTAACATAATAAGGGGCTACACTATTAATATAGGGACTTAACACTCGCTACCCGATCTCCTCTTGAAAATCCATTTGATATCAATTGGAAACCTTGGGATGCTTGGTCTGGTTTCGGGAACGAGTAATAATTCCCTCCTCTTACTTCGAGATCACCCCCACTAGCTACTACCTTACTCGACATTGTTCATCGTCTTTTTCACAATCAAATGTCTTCATCTGACATGGATTCTTCAAGTCCCGTTAGTAGTGAAGATCTTTATGTTTCTACAGGAGAATATAAGCTCCCTCCGGAGAAATTTCTTTATGTCTCAGATCAACCTTCCTCACAACCAGTGTCTCTCCCATGTGGTTATTGTACTTTGGGTCATATCATTTATGGCATTCAATCGTTGTATCAGAGTCCAATATGGACTGATACTTCAACTCCTTCTGTTATCACCCTAATTTTTTTTCTAAACTTTGTAAGTTTACACTGTTTTAGTCATAGTGTCAAATAGGTTTTGAGTCACTTTATTCTTGATAAAGGTAGGTGATAGGTTTAGAAGCCTTAAAAAGTTAGTTTTCAATTCCAAATAAGGTCTTTAGGTCTCATCCCATGGTTGAAAAGTCTTATCATTCATTTAGAAATCATGTTATTAACTTTTGGATGAATCCTCTGCAATTAGCCACAAAACCGCAGTTTCATAGTGCGGTTAGTTCAAAAATCAAGTTTTTCACTACGAAAGCGCTGCTACTTTCATAGCACGTTTCAAAAAAATTGCACTATGTGTGCTACGAAAGTGTGGATTCTTAGAAATGTCATGTAAAATCCCAGAAACTATCAGAATCCGTTAGGTTATGATATGATAACATCATAGTGAGTCAGTTAGGGGTTATTTTCGAAGTGTTCAACCATTCATATCCATCATTACTACAGTAGAGGTGTCATTTGTGAAAAGAGATTTCAAATTTGAAAAGTCCGATATGTTTTACTCATTCCATTTTTCATTTACTCATAACAAGCAGTGAAACATCTCTATTTCGAGTTCAAGCTTATGGTTATATTATACCAAAGCTATTCTCATACATCATCAAGTGAGGCTAACTCTTTTATCAAGCAAGGTTGACTCTATTATCAAGCGAGGCTGGCCCTTTTAAAATCAAGCGAGGCTGATTGTTAAATTCTGAAGGAAGCAAATAGGAATTTTCTGAAGGCAATTATGGCAGAGGAGAAAAATATCCATAGAGGGGGTCATTGTCTGAGATATGAACATGAGAACAAAAGGTTAAAAAGACAGGTGGAAGATCTGGAGATACAGTTGAAAAACTCTCAAGAAAGGTTAAAAGGGCAGTGAAACAAAATGATAAATCCACAAGACAATCTTTGGTCAAAATAAAGGTAAAATTTGATGAAGATTATGTTTTCAAGGTCATATGGTTGTGTTTTTTAAATGATATCAACTCCCTTAGAGTTTAAGCATCTCCAAAGCATAAATTTTGAAGACAGGTTTAAAAAAACTGCCTACACAATAGTTTCGTAGAGCAGTTAGTGCAAATTTGATCAAATGCACTACGAAACTGCTGAAGCAATTTTTTCACTATGAAGAAAAAACTTTGTTTTTTGGTTTTAGTAGTCAACTTCCTAGGGGGTTTCTGCGCAACTGAAAATGAATTTTTGAAAACTGAAAGAGGTTTTTCTTCCTAACATATCTAAATAAGAAAAAATCTCTCAGTTGCTTCACAAGTGTTAACAGTTGGGAGATACAAGGCTTTCTTTGAAGCCCTAGTTTCAGCAAACAAAGTTTTTCTATTTTACACAGTTTTTGGACAGCAGGAGAAGTATTTCAAAAAACCAAGAGAGGTTTTTATTCAAGACAGAATGGAATAAAAAAACCTCCTTTATTTTCTCAAAATACATCATGGATGAAGAGATATAAGCTCTTTCCCAAGACCTAATTTTCAAGAAGAAACAAGAATAATTTGTAAATGTAGCAATATTTTCATCATTTTTTCACAGCAAATTTTGGGAGAAGTTTGATGAGTTATGTCTTGAAATTTCTGGTGGAAGTGTGGTTATCAAATATGAAGGTTCCCTTGAAGAAAATAGGTAAAAATATGATTGAAAAAAGGAGTCAAACACTACACTACTAAAAGCGCTACGAAACCAAGCTGCTTTCGTAGCAGAGGTTTATCCTTTGTATTTTTGCATCATTCGGATTATAGTTTCTGCACAACTAGAGGATTAAAGATATATGGAGAATTTTTGGCAAAAATAGTGCATATTGTAAAAATACTATTTCAGCTAATGCAGAGAGCTTCTACTTGACCAACTTGATATTCAAAAGGGGTTTTTTAGTGTTTTCTTGTTCTATCAGTGTTTCTTATATATCTTATTTGTAGTGCTGTTCATCTATATTACTCGGAACTCATCTTTAGATGCTATGAATTCCTTTATAAATGGACTGACTATGTTTTTACAAGTTTCAAGTGTATTTCTCATGACTAAAAAACCCTGATATGCCTCAACTTCCATGTCAATTAGATTCACTAATTTTCTGAGATTGCTTTGACTCCATAAGCCCAATGTATACATGCTGATGTTGGTTTCAACCAACAGGTTGGAAAATGTTAGATAAGCAGACCAATTTTTAAATCTTTGGATTGGATGATATATATAGTAACATACAACTCTTCTTCACCTGAGATTCTTAGTGTATTTTCAATGAGTTTTATGTCCTATCTTTGAAATGTTTCTCTTACATAGCCTTGATGTCTCATTACTTAGATTTCATGTATTACATGCTTTGAATTCCTTTGAACTTCAAGTTATTGGGATTTTCCTGAATGCGTTACCCTTTCATTGAAGTATATACAAGCCTTAGCTTCCACAAGGAAAGTCGTTGTTATTGAGAGCCCTATCACTGACTCCATAGCCCAATGGTATCAAGCATTCATCTTCTAAACTTGAATTAAAACACAGATAATAGAGTTAGCCATCTATCTATATCCCATATCATTAACCCTTGAGAGAGTCCTCTCAGGCTGAGGAGGCTAAGCCTCAGTCATAAGATTGGTTTGAAATAGGTACATTGAAGTTGTCTGATCAACAGCCAATCAGGTATGATTTTGGTGATAACACCTTCCACGAGTTCAGTTGTCTCAGTATCAGGGGCATCACCCTCGACTCGTGTGACATCGAATTTTGTAACTTCTGATCTTGTCTGACCCATTTTCTGTGTGGCTTCATCTACACTGGTTGTTAGTATGAATCTGTCATCTTAGGGGCCTTCTGTTGTCTATAGGTCTATCTTTATCAATCCCACACTACCTGTTAGGCTCGCCATGAGTGGATCACAGCCTTGTGTTGTGGAAATACTACCTACTTGCACTACACCTATGGTTTATACTTCCATTCCTAGCGGTTATACATTCAATGAGTACCTATTGGCCATTCAACAATAGTATTCTACCTTTGAAGGTCCTCAACAACAGAATTCTACCCCTCAGGTTTCTCAGCAGTTAGCAACTTCTAGAAAACCTCCACATCCTTATGACGTAGACGGTAATCCCATTTATTTTCCTTTGATTGATCTCAGTCATTTCACTTACCAACAGGGAAAACCCTCTGGTTTGCAAGGAAAACTCTTCCAGGGACAACCTTCGATCTAGCAGGGAAAACCCTCTAGTTCACAACGACAACCTTACTGTCCACAAGGAAAACCCTTCCAGGGACAACCTTCAGCCCAACAAGGAAAACCCTTCTATCCTGCAGGTCCATCTCATGTTCGACATGGAGCATCTTATTCCCAGGGGGAAATCTATCTGCAATAGGGACAACCTTTTATGCAACAATATCAACCTTACGTTCAACAAGGCCAAACTTTTGTACAACAAGGATAACCCTATGGTCCTGCGCCGGGTCAATTTGGTCTTCAAGGACAACCTGGCCCATCCCAACCATCAGGCCAACCTTTTCAACAAGGGAAACCTAGTGGCCCTCAGTATCCAGGCCAACCTGCTCTACAGGGACAACCTTCCCAACCTCAGTATCCAGGTCAACCTGCACCCCAGGGGCAGCCCGTTCAGCCACACGGTGCTAATTATCTTCCTCCAGGTCATTCTCAGGTTGTATATAGTGTGCCCCAAGGCATTGCTTACATCCCTCAAGGTCAATCCCAGATGGTATACAACACTCCTTAGAGTACTGCGTATCTTCTGCTAGGTAAAACTCGAGTGTTATATAATGTGCCTCAAGGCAATGCTTTCATTCCGCAGCAAAATCCATATGTTTCTCAACAAGGACCTCAGTGGTATGCTCAGAATCGATATCCTGTTCCTCAAACCAGTACGGGTAGAACTTTCAGGCTTATAACCCATATGGATAGAATCCTCTAGGACAATACATATGGGGGAAGAATTTCTCTCAACCTGGGTGGAATCCAAATGCTGGTCTTTATCAATAACCTGTAATGCATTTCAATACTCAATTACCTTTCCTCACTACGCTGGAACTCCTCGATGTGTCGAAGTTGAGGAACGATCCAATCCTTCATAATCCATATTGGCCTCTAGTTCCAACCAAAATTCCTGGCGATTGTCCCAAGTTTGAGGGCAAGTCCGAAGAAGACCCCCAAGTGCATGTTATGACATACCATCTTTGGTGTTCCTTTAACTCTTGGGTTGACGATTCTATCCGACTCAGTCTTTTCCAATGGACTCTTACAGGTGCTGCTGCCAAGTGGTACATCGAATTATCTCGTGTTGTCTTCCAATATTTCAACTCTTTAGACATGGAATTTCTCACACATTTTCAGTTACCGGTTTGGTATGAAACTGGGACACACCTCCTCACATCCTTGAAGCAATATCGAGCTACCCATATCTCTGATCATATTCATGAATGGAGGCTTCGTCGTTGCTTGATCAAGTTTTAAATTCCTGATCAACTTCTAACTGATTGGTTCACTACCTCCTTCGTTGCTCCGATTGCTATGGACATTGCTATGGGGGCATGCGTTATTGAGGAACAAGCCATTTCTCGTTCCCAGTACCTTGATCTTGTGTACTCTCAGTCTGACACGTTGTACTAAATCTTGCCTGATGATCCTAGACCTGGAACTTCAAAAGCACCGGTGACGCCATCTGTCGATGGTATCATTGGTTCCATGTCTCATACTTCTTAGAAGTCTCGTCCTCTGAATCCTGGGAAGCAAAAATATACTCCTTCCAAAGATACTACTTCTCAGCCAACCCTGAATTCTGGTAAAACTGTGGAAGTAAATGTCATTCAAGCCAATCCGGTGGATAAAAATTTCAAGGGTAAAAATAAGGGTAAAGGTAAGGCCAAAGCCGATACCTCGGAATAGGATTCTCAGAAATCTCATGCTGATGATGGTTCACAACATAAACCAAAGTATCCTTGCTTGATTTGTGACAAGGACTATCCCTGACAGGAAAAAGTGAGTTGATTTCTCAAAGGCGCCCAAGGAACTCTGGCTGTTCTCAAAGAACCGTTTCCATCACAACAGACTCAGTTGGTAGAGAAACGTTAGTCCTCTACCTGATTTGGCTCTCAGGTTTTCATGATGAACGGTCCTGCATATGTTTTTATTACTACCTAGTCGAAATATTATACTGAACCACATCAGGTAGCAGGGAAAGAGATCACTGATGGTCCTCCTCCTCCACCTACTTCTATCCCTCTTCAGATTCAAAGGCCTAGTACTGAGCCCGTTGTATGACCACCTTCCAAAGGTGTACCTCATAAGTCTTCTTACAATCCTAACGCTCATGTTGCTCAACATTACAGTATTGTTGAGGATTTGGCTCAGGCTTCGTCTGTTATGTTTGCATTATAAGTACTTTAGAGTTGTCCTTATCAATGGAAGGATTTGTTATCTTCCATCAGTGGGGTTGATCCCGCTGATTCGAGCCTTATCACTTTCGACTTGGAGAATTTTGTTCCACATCTCCCTCACCAGCTTGCACTGATCATCCAAGTTGGGATTAATGTACTGAATATCCATTGAGCAGTTGTGGAAGAGGGTGTGTCTGCATGCGTCATGTCATCTACCTGCTGGAAAGCCGTTGGTTCTCCAGATCTTAATTAATCTCCCAATGCTCTATAAGTATTTGATGGAAGGGAATCTAAACCTCTTGGTGTTCTTTCTAGTTTATCGATTACTCTAGAAGGGAAAAAAATCAACATCGAGGTTGAAGTAGTTGATGCCAAGCTCAATTACAATCTTCTCCTCGATCATAGTTGGACTCACGCCATGTTGTGTGTTTCTTCCGCTCTCTTTCGTCTTTTGTGTTTTTCGCAGGAAGGAAAGATCATCACTATCGATTAATTGTCTTTTTTCACTTCTTCATCTTCCGAGAGAAACGTTCCATACGTCGATAAAATTCCTACGCCTTATGAGCGTGTAGGGCCGGGTCTTTTCAAAGATCCTACCCTCATGGGTATTTTTCCTCTTCCTCCACCCAACACTATTTAGGTTAACATGATATCCAGGTCTTCTGATCCATGTATCATCCCTTCACTTGAGTAGATTGATTCATTTGGAGATTCGATGTCATTAAGTCCGATCGAGATTGATTATTGTGAACTTATTTTGGCCTCGGACCCTCCACCTCCTGATAATGATCCTTTGGGTATGTCTCTTGACACTTATTCTCAATCCCCTTGGCTCAAAAATTCAGATTTGCCTGATCCCTTAAGTGAGATATTTCCCTCTGATGAGGCCATCGTGGAAACTATGTCTCTTAAGGATCCTCCTTGGGACGATAGTCATCATCGTTCCTCGTTCATGCCTGGCCTTGGGGCCATGTCTACTTGTCTCGAGAGGTTTTCTTATCAAGTTCCTTCTCCTCCACTTCAGATTCCCATCTTGACACATGAAGTCTTTGTGGAAGGTAACTTGGGCAACATCACAAAAAATATTCCTATCGACATCTCCATTAAACCAGGGGTTGTTGAGAACATCCATATTGGGTTGACCTGTTCTCCTGATGAGATCCAGGTCTATACTAGTCTCTTCCACGTGTTTCACAATGTTTTCGCATGGTCTTACGAAGAAATGCTCGTCATCAATCCAAGTATAGTGGTGCATGAGATTCCTAGCTATCTGGGGGTGAAGCCTGTTCGTTAGCGTCTTCATCCTGTGCACCCTAAAAAGGCAGCCACTATTAAGGGAGAAGTTGAAAAACTTCTTAAAGCTGGTTTTATCTATCCAATTCCCTTGATAGAATGGGTTTTCAATATTGTTCCTATGGATAAGAAATAGGGTACCATTCGTGTTTGTGTTGATTACCCTGACATTAACCATGATTTCCCTAAGGATAATTATCCCACTCCTTTTATTGATCAAATCATTGATGACTGTGCTGGGAGTGAGATTTTTTCCCTTACGGACAACTTTTATAGGTATAACTAGATTAACATTCTTTCGGATGATCAACACAAGACCGCCTTTATTTGTCCTTGGGGTACTTTCACCTATAAAAGGCTCCATTTCGGTCTTAAAAATTACAGGGCTACATTTTAGTGAGAAATTTCATATGCTTTCCACGATATCAAGCACATTGTTCAACCTTATCTGGATGACCTTCCGACTCATTCGACTAAGCATAAAGACCATCCTGATCATCTCTGTCAGATTTTTCTTTGCTGTTGATGCTATAACATCCGGCTCAATCCGCATAAGTGCATCTTTTGTGTTGACTCTGGTAGACTCTTACGGTTTATCGTTTCCAAATATGGGATTCGTCTCGATCCACTCAAAGTTGAAGCTATTGTTAATCTCCCCTCTCCTTCCTCCTTACATCAGCTGTAGAGTCTACAGGGGAAAGCCAATTTTCTATGCCGTTTTATACCTAACTATGCTGAAGCGGCCAAAGGATTTACGCAATTACTGAAGCAAGGCATCCCGTTCCTCTGGGATGAGATCACCCAAAAGTCCTTTGATGCACTGAAGATGTTGCTAGTCAATTCTCCTCTATTGCGCCCTCCAAATTATCATCGTGATTATTCCCTCTATTTAGCTATCGCGTTTAGCACAATTGCCATGGTTTTGGTACAAGACTATAATGATGGTGATGAACATGTCATTTACTATCTAAGTTGTAATCTTCTCGATACTGAGACGCGATATGCACATGTCGAGAAGTTGGCGTTGGATGCTGTTCAAGCTGTTCAACATTTTCTTCACTATATCCTGTTGCGCGCAGTGATTGTGATTTATGATTGCAACCCTACGACTAACATATTAACTCATAAATTTATAGGGGGAAATTACTCGAAATGGATTGTCATCCTCCAAGAATTTGATTTGGATTTCACTAGTGCTGAGTCGAAGAAGTCACTGGTCTTCGCTGATTTGATCTGCTCTCTCCCTTTTGATTCTTCTCTATCTGGTTCTGAGGAACGCATTTTGGATGACACATTTTTTCTTATTAGCACCATTAATCCTTGGTACGGTTATAGCATTGTATATCTTCAGACTTCCAACTTTCGATATGAGTTGACGAAGGATGCTCGACAATGTCTCCAAAGACCAAAAATGCCACCTACAGGCCTAATTTACCTCAAAGGACACGTAAATTTACTCCAAGTCAGAGATATTTCCAAATGACAGCTCAGAAGTTATTTCCAGCCTACCTAAAAAATCTTAAAAGTCAACAAAAGCCACTAAATAGTCCAAAAAGTTAATATAACGCAGAGTTAGATATAAATACATTTTTCCTTGGGCCTTGCATGGTCTCAAAGGTCAAAAACATTAAAATCTATTATTTATGAACCATTAGAGACCCTTTCTTTCACTCCACCTCCACATTTATCTATAAATATTGTATGAGGAGTTCATTGTTTTTGTTGGTTGGATTATCATTGAGGTGTAAGATAGTTGCTGAAGCTGTTGAAGTGTTGTTGAGTAGTTGAAGAATACTAGGCTGAGAAGAGAAGTTTTGAGCTGTAAAGACCTGTGGACTTGAAGTATGTAATTGGTTTGAACATAAATAATACAAGTTGATTCATGGGATCCTGGTCTATGTTAATGGTGATGTTATTTCTCACTGTTTTTGTCTTTCCTTATGTTTCACATTCTGTCCATTTTCTCTGATAAAGAACATAAAATTTAGAGTAGGATTTACTGAAAAGTACCCTATTTCTGTCTGAGATCTTTATCTTTATTTTTTCTTTTGCTAAGGTTTGTTTAGAGGATTCTTAAATGCCCTCTAGGTTTATCCAAATTGTTAATTTTAGAACGATTCAATAGAGTATAACCAGTGAAGAAATGTTGGTGAGCCGATGTCTTTCTGTGTATAACTTGAGATATTGTTTTTTAATGTTCTTTTCAAGGTTTGATAAGTAGATTTAACATAGGGAAGTCTATGGTTTGCCCTATCCTCTGGCTAGTCTTTAATAGTTGCCTTGAAAGATCGCTTGAGAGTATGCCAAAAGCAGGCTGAGTTCAAAGTTTCTGTCTGATCTTAGGCTATTTTCCTTGTTACCTTATATTATTCTCCTTTCTGATAATAGTATTAGGATTACTAGATTGTTGTCTGAAAAGTGTGATTTAATAAAAGTTTTTCCAAAGAAGTTTATGGTTTTCCCTATCCTTTGGCTTGCTTCGAACGGTTACTTTGAAAGGATTTTCTTGTTTTAGTGAAGTTATATTCTTAATTGGTCTTAGCTTTTCTTCTTTCACAACATTTTAATTTTTCATATCACAATTCAACCTAAAAGATCCTTTGATATAGATGAATTTCCCTATGGATTCCCTTGAAGGAATTTTGTACAATTAAATCCTTTAGTGACTCCATATCCCAATGGGTTAATACTGTTTCATGACCTATCTTTTCAACCAAAAAATTCTTTCAATTTACTCTCACCTTCACCCTTCAGTTGACCTCCTCATTTAAAGATATCCATCCTAGCCAAACAAACAAGCAAGTTCCTAAGAGCTTCATAACTAGCCTAATATCATAAACAAATCACAAAGAAATATCTTTTGAAAACACTTAATAGAGAGATCCCTCTCTGAATCCAGGAAGGCTAGGTCCTAGGATTCCAAAGTGGTTATGATGTGGCCCCCTGCAACATTTATTCTTGCCATTATTGTAAATCACAGGGAGCAAACATAGTGGCAAATATACTGGGGATAGAACTGAGTAATAGATAACTTCATAACTCAGAAAATCCCATTCTTGAAATGAATCAAGTGTCTGCCAAGATTGGTTCCTGATTGTTGACGATGGACATCAACCATTCCTAGGAAAACAAGTAAAAAATCTTCCACCTGGTGACTCCAATGGTTTTCAGTAGACCTGATGATCCCTTTGGTTTTCCATAGACTCCACTGGGAAACTTACTTTATCATTATAACATCACAAAAACCCAGTTAAGAAGACTTTATGGATTAAGTTTTCTTACACAGATTAGTTTTCCTTCCAAGACTGTCATATTTGGCTAAATTTTTCTTATCTTTGGGTCTAAATTCTGGCTTCCAAAAGAATCCATACTAGAGCCTATCCTGACCCAAATCCTCTTACAATAGTTGACAATCTAGAAAGAATTCTTAGGAAATCTCCTACATCTAAGAACCTAGCTATTGTCAGACCAATTCACAGAGCAAATTCTGTCCCTGAAAATATTACAGCGTTGCAAGATACCCAAGTTGACTTACCTTTCGTAAGAAACCTATCTAAAACCAAGTCACTTAGTGGTATAGATCAGATAGAATTTGAGCCTGAAAATTCACAATATAATAAAAATAGAGAAACCTCCCCATCTACTCCACCTGATCTTCATTTCATTCATAACTTTGGTTTCTCTCATCCTAAATCTGCTCAACAGTTCTTAGCTGGTCCAAGCACTTCTGTTACACCCACTCATACATCCACTGTTCAAACCACTTTGTCACATCATTTACCTCCTATCACAAATCCTCCACTTGTAAACCACCCATTTTTCCCACAAGTTCATATCATGGAAACATGGTATGCTCCCTTAGTCCTTCCTTTACCTTTAGTTTCTCTACCACAGGACTATCAGTCCAAGATTCCATTATATGATGCTATTAGTTCTACTACAGCTCAACAACATGTGTAGAAATTTGAATAACTGTTAAATTATTCACTAAGATAATCCTGATCACACACTATTTGAGCTTCATGCATAATACATAACCTCTTCTACTATTGATCATTCATTGCGGAAATATAAACAATCACATGCGCACATAAAAAGCATAAACAATAACACATATAAACACAGTATTTATGGGAAAGCTTAAAGCTTAAAACCCCCAAATATCTGTATATTATAATGATAGAGATCATGTAACAATCATTGTACAAACTCCTCACAAGCTCTCAGTACAATCTCCAATTGTTACACACTACACAAGCTCAGATCTAGCAAAACACATGCTCCAATCTGCTCCACCTATTAGCCTGCCTCTACTGCGCAATCCAAGATGAATAATGGCTCAATCTGAGTTCGAATCCCTCTGGTATGCACTGCGCAATCCTCATTGGCATCTCCATCAATGTGTGGTGCAAACTCATGCACCAGTATAGTCACAACTGATAGTCACATTGCTCTTTCACCTACCTCTTCACTGGTCTCCACTGAAACTGTCCATGCACTGCAGTTAACTGATGTATTCTTTAGTTGATTTATGAGTTAATAATTAGTGAATTAATTAATAATTAATTCACACCACTCTCACTAATTGTATCAATCAGCTAGACTAGATACAACTAGCTCAACTAAGTTAAACTGAACACAACTCCATTAACTGTCTCATCAACTCCACCAAACTCTGTCACATGAGTTCTAACTGAAGTCAACCATGCAATAGCTCCACTAAACCCTAGGAATAGCGTAATTCCTTCTGTCAGCTGCATGTGCCACATCCAGGCATCAAACTGAAGTGCTCTAAGAGGATAAGATAATGTTTAGAGTCCAAATATTATTAAGAGCTAATAATATTCGACATATCTATTTTTAGATTGGCAATCTAAAAATAGATTCCGCCTAGTATGTCTAAAAATAGAAGTCCATCTATTTTTTCCGACTTGACCAACCATCCAAAAATAGCATCCTGCAACTCATAGAACATGATCCATATGTATAAAAATAGACATAGTCTAAAAATAGACTTTGTGCCAAAAATAGCTTGCGGGCCCACTTAGTGAAGGCAACTTCTTTTCACTAAGCTCATCATCTTGTTGGAATCTCAACACTCCCTCTCAACAAGATATGGATTATCTGCAACGCCTATCCTGCCTCTGTGGTATTCATATTTTCTCCTGGTGAGCGCCTTCGTCAAGATATCAACATCCTGATCCTCCGTAGGAATGTATGAAAGTAACATGAACTTCCGTTGCACACAATCTCTCATATGATGATACCGGATGTCAATGTGTTTAGATCTATCATGAAATACTGGATTAACCAAGAGTTTTATGCAACTCTGATTATCACAATAAATCACAGTATGCTCTAAGTGTGAACCGAACAACCCGACCAGGATCTTCCTCATCCATATAGCCTCACATGCAGCCAAACTCGTTGCCATATACTCAGCCTCTACTGAAATGAGTGCCACGGATATCTGCTTCCTGCTGTACCAAGAAACTGTTGTCGACCCGATATTGAAAATCCCTCCAGATGTGCTCTTTCTTTCCGTTGGGCTCCCTGCCCAATCTGTATCTGTGAAGCCACATAGCTTCACCTCATCCGACTGTCTGTACCACTATCCATATACTAATGTGCCTCTAAGATATCTCAATACATGCTTCCCTGCCTTCCAAAAGAGCTTGGTAGGCTTAAACATAGCTTGTGAAAGCTGGTTAACAGCATAGCATATGTCAGGTCGTGTATTGACCAGATACATAAGCGACCCCACCAACTGTCGATAAACAGTGGCATCCACTACCTCCGCCGAAGTAGCATCCTCCTTCCTCTAACCACCAGGAAAAAGAGTATCAACAGGCTTGCAGCCATGCATGTTGAACTTCTCCAGTATCTCCCGGGCATACTTACCCTGAGAAACAAACAGTCCATCACTACGATTCCAAATTTCCAATCCCAGGAAATAATGAAGGAGGCCCAAGTCCTTCATCTCAAACTCTTTTGCTTGATCATCCTTGCATGAGAGTATCAACAGCTCATCACCTGTCAAAATCAAATCATATACATAAAGTACAATGATTAGCAACTTACCCTCCACCACAATCTGGTATAGGTTAGGATCCGCCTCACTCTTGGAGAATCCAAGGCCGATGAAATAACTGTCTATCCATGTGTACCAAGCAAGAGGTGCTTGTTTCAACCCATACAGTGCTCTCTTGAGCCTGCACACATGCGACTCGCTGCTGAAGATCTTGAAACCTTCGGGCTGCTCTATGTACACCTCCTCCTCAATGACTCTGTTGAGGAACGTAGTCTTCACATCCATCTGATGAATTTTCCACCCCATCTGTGCTGAGAGAGCAAGAATCGTCCGTATGGAATAATACCTTGTGACAGGTGCAAAGGTCTCCTCATAATCGATCCCCTCTATCTGTGAGAAGCCTCGGGCAACAAATCTTTCCTTGTACTTCTCCACACTCCCGTCAGTTTCCTACTTCACTTTGTAGATCCATCTCGAACCCACCATTGATTTCCCCTCCGGCCTCGGGACAATCTCCCATGCACTGTTTCTGACAATTGAATCATACTCTTCCACCATGGCATCTACCCATGCGGGATCCTCCACAGATTCCTTGAAAGAGGATGGCTCTGTCACGATACACTTGCTCATAAGAGCCATGTATCTAGTATACCAGTCAGGTGATTGTCTCTATCTGCGCTGTGATGTAGGTGCTCCTACAACCTTCTCTGCATCTTGAGCCAGTCTCTTAGCTTCTGTAGTGCGCTCTCACCCTCTGATGGTTGGCGATGCTTGAGTGGTCTCTTCCACTCCACGAACCTCATCTTGTGGTTGATCCACATCTTGAGACTCGTCCTTAGGAACTAATAGATCCTCATTTGCATGCAAGTGTGGCTCCCTCTCAAGCGAACACTTCATGGCTTTCTCCTCATGAAATTTGATATCCCGTTGCACAAAAGTCTTGTGACTTTCTGGAAAATACACACGATAGTTGTGGGGTGTATCAGTGTACCCCACAAATATCCCAACCTCCGCAGTCGGCTCCAGATTCTTCCTGGCATCCTTCGTCACATGAATGTAAACAGGTGAACCAAAAATCCTCAAATGGGAAATATTAGGCCTCTTACCAGAAAATGCCTCCTCGAGTGTACTCATGCCAAGTATCCTGTGAGGACAACGGTTTTGCACATATACTGCAGTATTGCATGCCTCTGCCCACAAGTGAATGGGTATGCCCTGATCATGCAACATCACTTGTGCAGCACCCACGATCGTTCTATTCTTCCACTCAGCAACCCCGTTCTGCTGTGGGTTATGAGGTGCTATGAGCTCTCTTCGAATTCCTTCTGCGCTGCAAAAGTCCTTGAATTCACCAGAGATGAATTCACCACCATTGTCGCTCCTTAGAGCCTTCACCTGCTTCCCCGATTCTTTCTCAACCAGTGCCTTGAACTCACAGAACTTTGAGTATGTCTTGCTCTTCTTCTGCATGAAGAAGATCCAGCACTTCCGAGAAAAATCATCAACAAATATGACATAATACCTGTGCTTTGCTGTCGAAGATACTGAGAAAGGTCCACACACGTCTATGTGAATTCTCTCAAGGATCGTCATGGTGCGACTATCCTTCTCGTGAAAGGTGGCTTTCACAAATTTTCCCAAGGTACATCCCTTGCACTAATATGACTGCGCAAGAGTACCCTTAGGAAGCCCAGTAGAAATCTGCTGCAGTATCTTCAAAGCTCCATGGTGAAGGTGGCCCAATCTCTGGTGCCACAACTCGCCATCATCCCGGCTCACCACTCCTTATGCCTTGCTTGCCATTGCTACGCAGCCATCTACCTGCAATTGATAAAGTTTCTTAACTCGAACCCTTATCCTCCGGGTCTCACCAGTTTCCTTACTGTGCAGGAAAGCCTTTCCCTCGCTAAAGACAACATCATATCCCTTGTCTTCTAACATTGCCACAGAGATAAGATTCTTCTTCAATCCTAGAACATGCATCACTTCCTTCAATACGAAGGGTTTACCAGACTCCCTCTGAAAGGAAATGGCACCGATACCGGTCGCACTGTATCTACCATCATCGCCCATCTTGATGTGCACTCCAATATCTTTCTCATCCAGATCAGTAAACAAATCTCGATCTCTTGTCATGTGAAAAGACGCACCACTGTCCAGAAACCACACTAAACCCATCACACTTGAGACCAAGAATGTGATCAACGAAAAATACAGCTCAAACTATGAGGCTAAGGCCTCTCCAGCTGCAGATCCAGCAGCCTGCTTATTTTTCTTCTTCTGCGGACAATTTGTGGCATAATGTCTGTGTTGGTGACAGTGAAAGTACTTCACCTTGGACATGTCCTGCTTCTTACCTTTCGCACCGGAATGAGAAGATTTCTTTCTCTTCCCCTTCTTTTCTTTGGCAGCCAAAGCACAATTCTCTTCATCAAAGTTCTTTGATGAAGATCCATCCCTGGTACTTCGCCTTATCTCCTCTTGCACAAGATCCGACCAAAGTCGCTCCCATCTTGGAAATTTCTCCCGACCATTGACAGAGTCCTGATAGGAATGCCAACTCTTAGGTAGCCCAAGGAGAGCCAAGCTCACCAAGTCCTCATCATCAACAGTCACCCCCACACTTCCCAGCTCATCCCTGCATTGGGTGAACTTCGTGAGGTACTTGGGCATACTATCGCCTTTCTCCATCTTTATGTTTCTGAGTTTATCCTTGAGTGCCAACTTCCTCTGGTCGCTCTTTCTTTGGAATAAATCTGTCAAGGCTTTCCACATCAAGAATGGAGAAGCCTTACCATGAATGCTAGACACTGTGTGATCCTTCACGCCCTCCAACAGAATCCTTCGACACTTTGTTGTCTTCTTTTGCCATGCATCAAGTACGACAGCATCAGTAGAAGTAGGCTATTTAGATTTTTTTCATTCAGCTGCGGAAGCTTGCCACTTTCCGCAGCTGCTGCAACTTTCCGCAGCTATTTTGTGAAACTCTATGCTACAGGTGTCTACAAGGAAAACGAGCCACATGGGCAGGTCAGGAATGACGTGGACATGGTTCGTGTCCTATTGGTTCAAGCAAAATCATCCAAAGAAGCCGCGGTCAAAGGCGTCCACATGGAAGTCAACCATGGAGTCTCATGTCGGCCGGACTCTGTTTCGTGTCACATGAAGATTCATACAGCCATTTCTAAGTTGCTGAAGATAAATTGACATCTGTGCATGGCTCCTTAGTCGAATTCAAGCATCCACTCCTCGTAGATTTACTTTCCAACACGGCCATGATCCTAGATTCGTGGATGTAGTGGTCTACGTGCTCTCCACCAGCATGAACTTTAGGAGACAGTTATGTTTCTTTTGTTATATATGATGCGTTTGCATACGCATAGGAGTTAGTCGATGTTAGTTTCTGTTATATTTCATTAGTCTGCTCTGTAATGTGATTACGCTGCACTTGTGCCGTAACATCACCATTCTGTAATGACTGCTTTTTAATATAAGAAGACTCTGTTTTCCAACTTAATTCGTATTTGAGGACCGTTGCCAAGGCTGGTGTAGAGGGCCCCTGCTCAGCTAAGGTTTTGTGCATTAGTGTATATTTCTCATTTCGTTTCTTTAAAGCTCATTATGCCATAATTCATTCATATGTTCATACATTGCATTTGCTTCATTTCTGTTTATGAACTTCCATAATTTCCATTTCACTTCTGTCTTTCATGTTTTATGTTGTTAATCACTGATCAGTGTTCTTGTTTCAGGTTATAGATAGGCAGCCTGGGCATTTTCATAGCTTTTTGACTAATGACATCGAACTAACATTTTTCTGCTGCTAATTTGCTTTTCATAGTTTCTGTTTAATTTCAGTATTGCTTTGTTCATTTCAGTTTTGCTTATTTGCTTCAGTAGTTAAATTTAGATATATTAAGCTGCTCATAACATCTTTAGTTGCCTCCGAAAGCCACAGCTGGACTGATGGTGAGGGATTGTATTATGAAATGTGTAGTTTAGTATTAGTTTCTTTTCTGCAAATTTAGATATATTAAGCTGCTCATAACATCTTCAGTTGCCTCCGAAAGCCACAGCTGGACTGATGGTGATGGATTGTATTATGAAATGTGTAGTTTAGTATTAGTTTCCTTCTGTAAAATTAGATATATTAAATTGTGCATGACATCTTCAGTTGCCTCCGAAAGCCACAGCTGGACTGATGGTGAGGGATTGAATCATGAATGTATGGTTTGATATTAATTTTCTTTCTGCAAGTTAGATATCAGTTACTCAAGTTGTTTATGATTACTTCCGAAAATCATAGCTGGACTAATGATGAAGGATCAGAAGATAAATTGATGTAACCTAATTTAGATTTATTTTGTTGCAATTTTGAATTTCCTTAAGCATAGTTTTCTTTTGTGTTTAGTCAGCAGCAAGAATAGTTTGGTTTACATGCTCACTAGTTCGCTGTTTTGATTTATTAGATTAGCAGCACCTTTTCATTTCAGTAGTACATTTTCATTTTCTTTCAAGTCTTGTCATTGTAAATTTCAAATTTCTTTTTAAGGTTTCAAGTTGGTAAATCATTATAGGGGAGATCATTTCCTTGAACAAACATAACCAAACTTGTTTTCATCTTCGAATTTCCATTTCACCTTAGAAAACCAAAAACGACAAAAAGTTAAGAAATAGGTTATCTTGCACATATAGTGCGCCGCACTTCATCAACTTACGATTCCCGGATTGACAAATTAAATGCAGCAATTTAGGACACACTAAATTGACCAAACATTTTGGCGCCGTTGCCGGGGAAGTGTAACTAGGTAGCCAATTTCTTAAAAAAAAAACACAAAATCATAAAAGAAGGGAAAACTTGATAACTTCTTGAAGTATGCTCTCCTCTTGCACCTAGTGTGATCTGGAGGATCAGAAAAGAGAGTTATTGGTTGAGTAATTTCTTAAGTATGCTCTCTTCTTGCACCTAGTGTGACCTGGAAGATCAGAAAGAGAATTATTTTCCCAACTTTAAAAAAAATAATAATAAATAATAAAAAAATGACATGCATAGAGCAAGAGATTCTAGGGGAAGGTTTATAGCTAAAGCCAAGAGTTCGATTTTTACAACTCCATCTTCTTCAAGGCATAGACCAGATTCACCACCATCTACCCCTAGCCTTAAGATTTTTGGAAGTCAAGGAACAACTGAATTAGAGGATTCTCCTATACCACCTACTAAAACCCATTTAGAAAACAAAGAGACTCTCTCTCATCCTCCCTTGGTAGAAGAACTAGAGGAATTTAAGAACTCTAAAGAAACTATCATGGCAGCGGAAGTAATAGATGGAGGTAGAGGTAGAAGAGGAGGAAACAATGAAGACAACAATGGTGAAGGAAATAATGGTAGAAATAGGGAAGGAGACAATTTGTTTGGATTCCCTATAGTTGATGAGGAAACTCATGCAACAATGAAAAATATCTCACCATCTGTTCTCCCTAACTTTTATGGATTGCAAAGTGAGGATCCTGAAACATTTCTGTTTGAGTTTGAAGTGGTGTGCCGAACTTATGACTATATGGAAGACTCTCAAAAACTCAAACTGTTTCCTTCAACATTGAAGGGATCTGCTTTGAAATGGTTCATGGGATTAGCCACTCAATCTATTAGGACTTTGAATGATATGAAACAAACATTTTTGGATAGATACTTGGACTATTGTATGCCCACCAATCACAAGGATGAGGTATTCAAAATGATGCAAAAAGAAGATGAAAATTTGGAAGACTTACTTGAGAGATTTCAATATAACTTGAAAAGAGCAAAGATGAGCAACTTAGATGATGAAACTTTGAAAGACCTCATATTAAAAGCCATTAGAGATGAATGGATAGATATTTTAAACATCATGGGGAAAGGAGACATTTCTCAACTTCCACTTCGTGATATAACAGAACTATGTGTCCATCTCTCAAGGGGAAAATCTAAAACAGGAAAAGGGCCTAGGGATCCTTCTCTTATTAGGGTAACAAATCTGCAACTGGATCAGTAAGTAGGGAAGAGATTGGTAACATGCTTGATGAGTTTAAAACTGATATCTTAGGGAGCCTTAGTGAACAACTAGACACCCTTAAAATCCAAAACAAGCAGAAAGCAGAAACATATGCTTTAGCCATCTTTTGTCCGAAATGTAGGAAGAAACATGCTTTAAGGGAATGTCCCTTGGATGCAAAAGTTGTAGAAACATGTATGATTTGCTCAGAGAATCATGAGATCAAGGATTGTCCTTCAATTTCTGGACTCAAAGCTGTTTTTCAAGAAGACCCAAATTCAGTAGAATCTCTCTGTTTTGTCGCAAGGAGACCTTGGCAGGGACAACAAACTCAAGGGTTTAACAACCCCATGAATTTTCAAACCCAACCAAATTGGAATCCTTGGCAACAACCTTGGCCCCAACATCAAAATTCATATCAGCCATGGGTACAAGGGATGCAAAATCCTTATGGGAGATTTGCTCAATTTTATCAATATCCCCCATATTTTCAAAATCAACAAACTCCACAACTTCCAAACCCAAATCCACAACTTTCATTGCCATTTCCACAACAACAACTTTCTCAACAAAATCCAAATCCTCAACTCATGCTTCCATACCAACAAAAGACAAATCAACTTCCAGCTCAGCCATTGCCAAATCCTAACAATAAGAATCCTTAGACTACTTACATGGTAGAAGGACAACAATTTCCTACCTATATGATTGTTCCTCTCAACGATGTACAACTCAGATCTGGTAGAGTTTTAGAAAAACCTTCTATAGATATTCAAGAGCAAGATACCTCCGAGGAGGATTCTCTTGAAGTCAATAAAGGTTCTGAGGAAGAATCTCTTCAAAATCCAAGCATGCAAAAAGAAAAATAAAAGTTAACACCCACAACTCCTATAGTTGAGCAACCTGCATCTTCATCTACACCTCCTTTTCCTGAAAGACTACAAATTGACAAGGGGTGGAAAAACAAATCTTGTTGCCTAACTATGATTTTCTAGATGAATTGAAGAATGTTTGTATCAAGATTCCCTTGCTACAAGCCATTCGAGAGATTCCTATTCTAGCAAAAACCATAAAGGAGTTGAGTTTCAAAAGACCCGGAAGGAAACTAAAAGACACAAGAAGAATCCACCTGGTAGGAAAGATTGCAGACATTATGATGGGAAAAATTACTATGCATAAGTATGTAGATCCAGGAAGTCCAATTGTCAAGACACATATAAATGGGATAGAAATTCCAAACACATTGATTGACTTAGGGGCTGCTATCAACATTATGAGTAGACAGACTATGGAATAGTTAAAACTTCCTAACCTTCTTTTTACACCTACTTTATTGCAACTTGCAGATCGATCGCTTATTAAACCAGATGGTGTATTAGAAGATATTTCAGTCTCCTTAGATTCTTGGGAATATCCAGTAGACTTTATGATTTTGACTCCCAAAAGTAATCTAGGAGGACATCCAATTATCTTAGGAAGACCTTGGCTGGCCACAGCTGATGCTTTTATTAGTTGTAGATCTGGAGACATGTGCATTTCTAATGGTAATTCGACAAAGAAATTCAATTTGTATCCTCCAGCAAGAGCAATCACAGAAATAGGAGACAATGAATGGGTCGATGATGAGAACACTATACAACCTGTCTTTACCATTTCTGAAATTAGTGAGGATAGTCAAATTCCGAACACATTAGAAAATTTTGAGATAACTTCAGAATATGACCCCACACAATTTCAGTTGGAATCTGACATAGAATATTTATCATCAAGACAAATGTCTCTTTACTCTATGGAAGAGTTTGGTAATTCTACTATTGAGATTTTTCCAGAAAAGACATTAAATATCAACAAACATTTGGAGAAATCACAACAAGAAAAACTAACCAGAATCTTGCAAAAACATTCTACTGCATTTGCATGGGAGTATACTGACATGAAGGGTATTGATCCTAAGACTTGCATCCATCATATCTATATTGAGGAAAACAGTAGATCAATCAGACAACCTCAAAGAAGGATGAATCCAAATCTTAGGGAGATAGTGAAAGAAGAGCTCCAAAAACTTCTCAATGTAAACTTCATTTATCCAATTTCAGATAGCCGATGGGTTTCTCCTTTGGTTATAGTACCCAAAAAGAATGGTAAATGGAGAGTATGCATTGATTACAGGGAGTTGAACAAAGCAACTTTGAAGGATCACTTTCCTTTGCCTTTTATTGATCAGGTATTAGATACATTAGCAGGAAAAAAGTACTTTTCATTTTTGGATGGTTTTAGTGGCTATAATCAAATTCAGGTAGCACCTGAAGATCAAGATAAGACCACATTTACTTGTCCATGGGGAACTTTTGCCTACCGAGTGCTTCCTTTTCGGTTATGTAATGCACCAGCAACATTCCAAAGAGCAGTACTAGGAATTTTTTCTGATCTAATCCATGATTGTGTAGAGGTTTATATGGATGATTTTACACTTTATGGTAATTCATTTGAAGAGGCATTAGAAAATTTGGAAAAAGTTCTCATAAGATGTAAAGAAACAAACCTTTCATTAAGCCATGAAAAATGCTTTATGATGTTTACCGAAGGGATTGTTTTAGGACATCATATTTCAGGAGATGGGATTAAGGTTGATAGATCAAAAGTTGAAGTCATCTCCAAGTTGCCTATTCCAAATTGTCAAAGAGATGTTAGAAGTTTTTTAGGATTTAATGGTTACTATAGAAGATTTATAGAAAACTTCACTAAAATAGCATCTCCACTCTTCAAATTGCTTACAAAAGACTGTGAATTTAAATGGGATCCTGATTGTCAATCAGCTTTTGAAACTTTGAAAACAAGAATATCCGAAGCACCTATCTTGAGAGGACCAAATTGGAAACTCCCTTTTCATATTTCTACGGATGCTTCAGATACAGCTCTAGGAGCTGTGTTGGGTCAAAAAGATTTAGTTCCTTATGCCATTTATTATACCAGTAAAAATTTGACTCCCACAGAGTTGAATTATACTGTGACTGAAAAAGAGTTTTTAGCCGTTGTTCATGCAATTAATAAGTTTAGACATTACATAACAGGCTATGAAACTTTTATTCATACTGACCATTCTGCAATTAGATATTTAATGAACAAACCTGTTACTAATGGCAGAGTGACAAGATGGCTTTTACTTTTGCAAGAATTCAATATTACCGTGTTGGATAGACCAGGAAAACAGAATACAGTAGCTGATTTCTTGTCTAGGATTCAGAATACTAAAGAAGATTCTCCTGTAGAAGATAAGTTTCCTGATGAATACTTGTTTGCAGTAACTATTAAAACCCCTTGGTATGCAGATATTGCTAACTATTTGGTTATAGGGAAACTACCTTCACATTTATTTCCAAGTGAAAAATGAAAAATTATTCAGGAGAGTTCAAAATATTCATGGATTTCTAACGAATTGTTTAAAACAGGGCCAGATCTTGTGATCAGAAGATGTGTCAGGGAAGATGAAATGCCAGATATTCTTAAGGCATGTCATGATGAACCATGCAGCGGACACTTTGCAGACAAAAGGACGGCCTATAAAATCCTTTCTTTAGGATATTATTGGCCTTCCCTCTTCAAAGATGCAAAACAATATGTCAAAAGGTGTGACAGCTGCCAAAGAGTAGGGAAACCTACCCTCTCAAATGAAATGCCATTGCAAACACAGGTACTCATTGAACCCTTTGAAAAGTGGGCTTTAGATTTCATTGGACCTATTAATCCACCATCCAAGCAAAAGAAGTATATATTGGTTTGTACTGATTATGTTACTAAATGGGTAGAAGCTAAAGCATTAGTATCTGCTACTGAAAATTCAGTTGTTCATTTTCTTTATAAGGATATTTTTACTCGCTTTGGTGTTCCAAGAGAAATTGTGACAGATCAGGGGAGCCAATTCACATCAAATTTGGTGGAGAAGTTGATGGAAGAATACAAAATCAAGCACAGAAGATCTACTCCTTACCATCCACAAGCAAATGGTCAAGTGGAGTCCACAAACAAAGTTCTTGAAAGTATCATCACCAAAACTGCTCATCTACACAGAAGAGATTGGGCAGAAAGGCTTCCAGAAGCCTTGTGGGCCTACAAAACTACATGGAGGAATACAACAGGACATTCTCCCTATGAACTTGTTTATGGGAAAGAAGTCTTTCTCCCCATTGAGTTCCAAGTCAAGACCTTCAAGATAGCAGTTCAGTTGGGGATGGACTTATCAGAAGCCCAAAAGCATAGAATGGAGCAGTTGAATGAGCTAGATGAGATCATACAAGAAGCAATTCTAAGAACTGATCTAGTTCAATATCAAAGAGCTAAATGGCATGACAAGTATATCAAAGAAAAGAAGTTTCAAGAAGGAGATTGGGCATTGTTATTTGATTCCAAGTTTAAAGATTTTCAAGGAAAATTTCAGACTCATTGGCTTGGGCCATATGAAATTGACAAGATCTTTAGCAATTGAGCGGTAAGAATCAAGACCATTGATGAGTTTCAAACTCCTCTTATTGTGAATGGCCATAGATTGAAAATTTATCATAAGCCACTCTCAAAAGAGGATTTTTTCAAATTGTTTCAAGAAAGTTCTGCAATCAGGCTGGTACAGAAGAATTCTTCTTCTCCACCAGCCTAGCTTTTGTTCTTTTCAGTTAAAAAAAGAAAAAAGAAAAAAAGAAAAAAAAAGAAAAGAAAAAAAAAAGAAAAAATGGTATAAGCCTGAAAACCAATCATTGATTGGCAGTCTTATGCAGAAAATATAGGGTGAAAATCAGGGACACCTGACACTCTATATTTTCCAAAAAAAAAAATCTCTCTTTCATTTCACAAGTTTTGTCACCACCCACTCCATTTCATTCCACTTCATTCCATTTCATTTCATTCCATTCCACTTCATTTTATCCATTTCATTCCATTCCATCAATAAAAATCTTTTTCATGACCATTTCCATCTGGTCATTTGTCATCTGTTCATTTCCATTCATCTAAGTAATAGCTGTGTCAGTTTCCGCAGCTGACATCTGTTTCCGCAGCTGACTCCAGTTTCCGCAGCCAGAAGCAGATTCAGCAGCTACTACTCTGTTTTCAAAAATAATGTACAGTCAGATGTTATTTCCATAATTATGAAATAAAATGCAGGTGAGAGGATAAAAAATGAAGACATGGAGCATTCAAGACACCAATGGAGATCAATTAGTTGAAGACCAAGGGAAAAGGCAAAGATTCCAAAGGTATGAATTAAATTTATTTCAAATAGCATTGAAAAACACATTTTTATATAGTTCTGAACCATGAGCTCTATCCATTACGTGCAATGATTATATTGACAATTCCGTAACCTTTCACGATCTCCATATTATCCTCTCGCATTCATTCACAAACGGTTTTATCATTAAAATTCCGATTTTCACTCATGTTCCAATATCCCACTGGAGACAATGAGACGTATTTGATTTGCCAAGGACTCTTACAGCCGCATAAATCCATAACCGTTGTTAAAACGTGCTCATATTTATTGTGCAGCCACCAAAATTCAAAACGCTGTCGAATGTCGTGTCTCTGCCGTGTTTACGAAACCCCACTCTGTTCTGTCTCACTCCATTTCGTTCCTTGTGCTCATTCTCACTCTCAGATATCTACCCACAGTCTCACTCCATTCCGTTTATGGTGCTCATTCCCATTTTATGATACATTCCCACAGTCATTGTGCTCGTTCCTGTGCATTCAACCGTTCTATCTCCATTTAAACCCTCACGCAGGCAAAATTGTGAAGAGCAGAAAAGAGAAATGGGTAAATTGCTAAGAGCAGAACCGGAAGGACCAAAGTTTATGGAGGGATATCCACAAATAAGGGAGATATTGAAGAAAGCAAAATGGCTGCGTTTTATCCAGAAATTTAGAGGTTATCACAAAGAAGTTACGAAAGCATTTGCAAGGTCGTTTGATGGCTTGGAAGCAGAGATTGGAGACCTTAAGTTTGCGGTCAATGAAGCATCTATAGCAACAGCCACGGAACTTCTTCAGGAGGGTGAGCGTTGGTTTAAAAATAAAAGCATCAGTGATGAAGCATGGAGAACAATCTTGCGAAACCAAGGTATGGACATAACTGTTTTTAAAAGAGGAATTCCTGTGCATGCATTGAAAGAGGAATGGGCTACTTTACTGCTAGTTGTTCAGAAATTCATTACATGTGAAGGCCGTTTTGGGTCCATGTGCATGTACCATACCAGGTTACTAATGAATTTTCTAGAGAATCAAACTCTCAATCTCCCATATTTTCTATTCAATAGCTTGAAGAAAATGGCTGTGACTGTTCAGAAACACTTAGGAGATGTAGAACCTCATCTATATCACCACAGCCTTGTAAAAATTCTGATTGAAAAGGAGTTAAAAGAAAAGAAAGACACATGGGAACAATTTCTAGTTAGAAATTTCTTTGAGGAACCTCAGGAAATTCCTGAAGGTAGTTCAACAAGAAGGAGTAGAAGAAAAAGAATAAATGTTGAAAACCAAATTACTCCTACTCAGGGAATTCCTGAAGGTAGCACAGCAAGAAGAAGTAGGAGAAAAAGAACAATTGATGAAATCCAAAATACTCCTACTACTACTATGGAAAGAACTGTTAGGGAAGAGAGACTATCAAAGACGAAGAAGAAAGAAATCAAGGGTAAGAAGCCAATAACACCAAAAGAGAGAAAAATTATTGAGGCTGTACACAAAACTCCTTCTTCTGAAGAAGAAGATCATCAAGTGCTATCTGAAAGATTAGTTTATCTTCAAAAACAGTCATCTATACCCAAGAAGGCAGAGAAAGGAAAACAAAAACAAAAGGATAGTGTACCACAGCGTGTGAGGAGAAGCAGCAGACTTAAGGGAAAATTGAGGAAAACACAAATTAAGGGTCCTCATTTCATTGATTTGGGTGAGGAGACATCTGAACAGTCCCCAGCTGACTATAGTCCATCTCAGTCAGTTAGTGAACCTGGTTCATTTCATTCCCAATCAGACATTGAACATACTCCATCCCATTCTCAGCAAGATATTGATGTGAGCCCTTCTGAGCCATATTTTGAAGATAATTCTCCTTCACGGCATTTTGGGGACAGCCTAATAAAAATGACACCTGAAATAGACCCCAAGCAGCAGGAAGTATATGACTATATAGAATCTTTGGAAAAGGCAGCCACAGGTCCAAGTACTTCGTCCATTCAGCCTCATACATTGCAGGATGATTTAGTCCAATCACTAAAACAAGAAATTTTTGAGCTGGAGCTTTTAAATAGGCACATCAAAAATGAAAATGAAACATTGAAAGAACAAGGCAAATTGGACAAAATCATCCATGATAATACCATGCTACATTTGGGAATATGGCAGAAGAAGAATAAGAAACTGAAAAGGAAATGCCAGAAGTTGAACAAAGCACTTGTTAATATCAAATTTAGGTGCTTAATGAAGAAACCCGGAATGTTGGCAGTACCAAGGAAGAAGAGGAGAAGATTGGATGTGCTGGCTGAAGTGTCAAGGCACATGAACTGAAGAAAGATTATCAAAATTTTGGTTGCATGAGGACATGCAACACCTTCACAGTGGGGGTATGTTGAGTCTCAAATCTGCATCTTTTCCATACACTTTTCTATACCTTTTTCACTCACCTGAACCTCCCAAGTTGTCAATATCATGTGCAAAAGAGCATCTAACATGGTTTTTAATTATATTTTTGTTTTTTCTATTTGATTTATATTTTGTTCATTTAGCTGTGGAATCTTGCCACTTTCCGCAGCTGCTGCAACTTTCCGCAGCTATTTTGTGAAACTCTATGCTACAGGTGTCTACAAGGAAAACGAGCCACATGGGCAGGTCAGGAATGACGTGGACATGGTTCGTGTCCTATTGGTTGAAGCAAACTCATCCAAAGAAGCCGCGGTCAAAGGCGTCCACATGGAAGTCAACCATGGAGTCTCATGTCAGTCGGACTCTGTTTCGTGTCACATGAAGATTCATACGGCCGTTTCTAAGTTGCTGAGGATAAATCGACATCTGTGCATGGCTCCTTAGTCGAATTCAAGCATCCACTCCTCGTAGATTTACTTTCCAACACGGCCATGATCCTAGATTCGTGGACGTAGTGGTCTACGTGCTCTCCACCAGCATGAACTTTAGGAGGCAGTTATGTTTCTTTTGTTATATATGATGCGTTTGCATACACATAGGAGTTAGTCGATGTTAGTTTCTGTTGTCTTTTATAAGTCTGCTCTGTAGTGTGATTACGCTGCACTTGTGCCGTAACATCACCGTTCTGTAATGACTGCTTTTTAATATAAGAAGACTCTGTTTTCCAACTTAATTCGTATTTGAGGACCGTTGCCAAGGCTGGTGTAGAGGCCCCCTGCTCAGCTAAGGTTTTGTGCATTAGTGTATATTTCTCATTTCGTTTCTTTAAAGCTCATTGTGCCATAATCCATTCATATGTTCATACATTGCATTTGCTTCATTTCTGTTTATGAACTTCCATAATTTCCATTTCACTTCTGTCTTTCATGTTTTATGTTGTTAATCACTGATCAATGTTCTTGTTTCAGGTTATAGATAGGCAGCCCGGGCATTTTCATAGCTTTTTAACTAATGACATGGAACTAACATTGTTCTGCTGCTAATTTTCTTTTCATAGTTTCTGTTTAATTTCAGTATTGCTTTGTTCATTTCAGTTTTGCTTATTTGCTTCAGTAGTTAAATTTAGATATATTAAGTTGCTCATAGCATCTTCAGTTGCCTCCGAAAGCCACAGCTGGACTGATGGTGAGGGATTGTATTATGAAATGTGTAGTTTAGTATTAGTTTCTTTTCCGCAAATTTAGATATATTAAGCTGCTCATAGCATCTTCAGTTGCCTCCGAAAGCCACAGCTGGACTGATGGTGAGGGATTGTATTATGAAATGTGTAGTTTAGTATTAGTTTCCTTTCTGCAATTTAGATATATTAAATTGTGCACAACATCTTCAGTTGCCTCCGAAAGCCACAGCTGGACTGATGGTGAGGGATTGAATCATAAATGTATGGTTTGATATTAGTTTACTTTCTGCAAGTTAGATATCAGTTACTCAAGTTGTTTATGATTACTTCCGAAAATCATAGCTGGACTAATGATGAAGGATCAGAAGATAAATTGATGTAACCTGATTTAGATTTATTTTGTTGCAATTTTGAATTTCCTTAAGCATAGTTTTCTTTTGTGTTTAGTCAGCAGCAAGAATAGTTTGGTTTTCATGCTCACTAGTTCACTATTTTGATTTATTAGATTAGCAGCACCTTTTCATTTCAGCAGTACATTTCATTTTCTTTCAAGTCTTGTCATTGTAAATTTCAAATTTCTTTTTAAGGTTTCAAGTTGGTAAATCATTATAGGGGAGATCATTTCCTTGAAAAAACATAACCAAACTTGTTTTCATCTTAGAATTTCCATTTCACCTTAGAAAACCAAAAACGACAAAAAGTTAAGAAATAGGTTATCTTGCACATATAGTGCGCCGCACTTCATCAGCTTACGATTCCCGGATTGACAAATTAAATGCAGCAATTTAGGACACACTAAATTGACCAAACACCTTGAGCGCCAACTTCCTCTGGTCGTTATTGCTTTGGAATAAATCTGTCAAGGCTTTCCACATCAAGAATGGAGAAGCCTTACCATGAAGGCTGGATACTATGTGATCCTTCACACCCTCCAGCAGAATCCTTCAACACTTTGCTGTCTTCTTTTTCCATGCGTCAAGTACGGCAGCATCAGTAGAAGTAGGCTTTGGGACTTCAGCATCTATAACATCCTTCAACCCATTGTCATCTAGCACCGCCTCCATCCTGTCCTTCCATGCAATATAATTCGATCTCCCCTCAAGGGCATACTCCAATCGCAATCCGTTGAAAGACATCTCAACTTTGACACCAAGAAAACACTGCTGCAAATTCGAATTCCACCAGCACAAAACTCAACCGCTTCAATGTTTTGCAATTGCTCCAATGATCAATACTGCTTCGATACCATGTAGAAATTTGAATAAATATTAAATTATTCACCGATATTATCTTGATCACACACTATTTGAGCTTCATGAATAATACATAACCTCTTCTACTCTTGATCATCAATTTGTGGAAATATAAACAATCGCATGCGCACATTAAAACCATAAACAATCAAACATATAAACACAGTATTTATGGGAAAGCTTAAAGCTGAAAACCCCCAAATATCTGTATATTATAATGATAGAGATCATGTAACAATCATTGTAGAAACTCCTCAGAAGCTCTCAGTACAATCTCCAATTGTTACACACTACACAATCTCAGATCTAACAAAACACATGCTCCAATCTGCTCCACCTATTAGCCTGCCTCTACTGCGCAATCCAAGATGAATAATGGCCCAATCTGTGTTCGAATCCATCTGGTATGCACTGCGCAATCCTCATTGGCATCTCCATCAATGTGTGGTGCAAACTCATGCACCAGTATAGTCACACTGCTCTTTCTCCTACCTCTTCACTGGTCTCCACTGCAACTGTCCATGCACTGAAGTTAATTGATGTATTCTTTAGCTGATTTATGTGTTAATAATTAGTGAATTAATTAATAATTAATTCACACCACTCTCACTAGTGTATCAATCAGTTAGACTAGATACAACTAGCTCAACTATGTTTAACTGAGTTAAACTGAATACAACTCCACTAACTTCCTCAATCAACTCCACCAAACTCTGTCACCTAAGTTCTAACTGAAGTCTCCATGCAATAGCTCCACTTGACCCTCAGGAATAGCATAATTCATTCTGTAAGCTGCATGTGCCACTTCTGTGCACTTAACTGAAGTGCTCCAAGAGGATAAGATAATGTTTAGAGTCCAAATATTATTAAGAGCTAATAATATTCGACATATCTATTTTTAGACTGGCAATATAAAAATAGATTCCGCCCAGTATGTCTAAAAATATAATTCCATCTATTTTTCCCGACTTGACCAACCATCCAAAAATAACATCCTGCAACTCATAGAACATGATCCATATGTCTAAAAATATACATAGTCTAAAAATAGACTTTGCGCCAAAAATAGCCTGCGGGCCCACTTAGTGAAGGTGACTTCTTTCCACTAAGCTCATCATCTTGTTGCAATCTCAACAATATTCCTCTTCTCAATAACATCTTATAACGTTGCCATATACACAACATTGAGTTAGAGGATCACCTCATCTAATGATCTTACAATTACAAGTTGTAAAATTTCACTTGCTAAATTAATACTAAATTTGAGAAACTTTAAGTGACTGAACTAAAAATGACTAACTTAAATGGCTAAGAAAGTCATAATACATTGCATGTATTTCTCTGATCTCTATGATGAAAGGGAAACCAAAATCAAAGCTAGACAACATACATACATTGAAAATGGATTCAATTTTGGAAAATATCGTTTAAAAAGAGGCTAGCTCTGCCCCAAAATGACAATCCCTCCTCCAATACCTTGCCACAACTTCCATAGTTGTCAATTTTTTCAATAATAGAACCTCTAAGTACAATCTTACCATATACTTAGAACTTAGGTTGGAATTTATTTGATTCTTGAACTCTTTAGATGATGACTAAAGATCATTAAATATATAGATTGAAGCATTTGCTTATAGTTTTGATGAACTTGTTAACCATCCATAGAGGAATACTTCCCTCAGACATGTACTTGATTTTTTCCACAATGAAGGAATCCTACTATGTTTTTGGTATATTCGACAGGACTACATCTTTAAAGTAATGAAGATTTAATTATTAATGTTTGAAAATCCTTTAAGAGGTGGAGACAATGAAGTTCAAATAAGAGGAGGTATTCCCTTTGTTTAGCGAACCTCCATGGAGATAAGGCAATAAATGCAAGATTAACCTATTGTTTATGTGATAATTAGGGAATGTATATCCATTCTCTCAAAGATTAGTCTTAGATAATGAAAAAGAATCTCCTATTTATTCTAAATAATCCTTAACGCTATTTATAGAATACCTTCTCACCATCACAATCACAATAGTCATTTTTTTAAGAAAAAAATACAACAAAAATTTAAATATGCAAATAAATAACCTCCATACATGAAGGTGAAAACATATTTAAAACAAATTTAAAACAAATTAGAATACAATATAGAAAAATTAACAAAAATCTTGATGCAACATTAATTTAAATAATTTTCTTTAACAAAAATATATTATTAAAAACTACAAATTAATATTAATAAATAAATAATTTATATAAAACCCCACTTTAATAATGAATAATTACTTAATTTATAATTGATTTATATATCGATTCAATGTGACTCAAATAAATCAGACAAGCCATTATAATTATCCCACCCAATCACTTAGTTTCATTCCTTTGCCCTCTTGTTTCATTTATTTTTCCAAATTAAAAAAATATTAAACTATTCCAAATTCTTTGAAATCATTTGACTCAAATACAAATATATGGCACCTTTACATTTAATGCCTCTTTGTATTTTGCAGCTATTGCATTATCCCTCTCCCTGCCCTGAAACGAGCTCACGCAATGAAATGAGCTTAGGAGCTTGCTTTTGTTCCTGGTTTGAAATCGCTCTGGAATAAATTCCTGAGCCCCCAGATCCCTTCATGCACGGCTTCCAACAGATCATTTATGCATGAATTCCAACAGATCATTTGCGTTTCTTCACCGAGTTTAAAAAAGGTATTTTTCTGCAAGAGAATGCTTAAATTGCAAAATCCCATAATTTTTTTTTTTTTGGTGGCTGTCACGAATCCTGTATGCTCTGTCTTGGAGATAATTCATTAAATAAGCCACTGTATTCTTTGAACTATATTTGTCGAAATAGGTCTTGCTCAAAACACTGTTGCAGAATTAGAGAAAAAAAAAGTTGATAAAAGTATCTACAATGGTTCTTTGGTTTTCTCAGTTCAATTATTCTAAGCTTTCAATGGAAAATTTTAACCCTATTTTGGCTTATAGACAATATTTCATAAGCTACGGCTCTCTATAAATGGACTAGAGGAGGTTGTGCTCAAAAATTTGTTTAAAAAAAGGACAGAGTTTGCGAATAAATTCATTGAGTTAAAGGATGGGGATTCTGATACATTTTGAGTAGTTTGATTGAATGATTTCTCTTTCTGTTCTGCACATTTCAAAGTCTTGGGAGAATGGATATTGATTATTTTGGTATTTGATGGTATTCTATTCAAATTACACAGAGGAAGATAGAAAGTTAGGGCTTTTAGAGGCTGGGCATACAGAATGCCAAAATCTTTACAGGTTTTTGTGAGATTTTTAAGATTGTCAAATAGGATAGAACATTAGGGCTTTCACTCAACCAAGAAGGCTAATGTCACATTCTTTACAGATTTACTTAAAGAGTTACGAGACTGAACATTTTTGATGTTCAGGTGGTTCATAGATATCTTCAAGTGGTTTCTATTTGTATGGAACAAGCAGTATGCAATCGAGAATTTGATACATCAACTGAAATACTATGCATTAACAGGTTTTCCCTTTCAGATCATCTTTGTGCAATAGAATACAATCTTTAAAGTTATTTAGTGTATGGATAAGTCAAAACTAATTGATCAAGAAGTAGGGACTATAGAAAAAGTTACTAATGGAGGGAAACGTTATCCTTCACAAGATAACAACGTAGAGGTACTTATTGTTGTTTTGGCCAGAATAGGCCATCCAAGTAGGCCTTAGAAGTTACAGAGAGAAGATCTTTGTTTTCTTTTACAATGGCTGAAGTGGAAAACTGTTGCCACATTCTGGGGTCACCTCTGTCCATTATAGAAGGAGGTCTTGTAACCTGCTCCGAATTGCCAGTTTCTCTCTAAGAAAGTTTGTATGGAAAACCAATGTTCTATTGAAGGTTTAATCATACAAAGGATGCGTAAAATGAAACTCCTTTAGTGAGTCCAAGAAAAAGACCTGGCGAAGAATTGGTGCAAAATGATACCTGTAGAAGAGCCGACAAAGTTCCAAAATTAGAGCCAACTTCGCCAATTAAAAACTGCAAACAACCTGGAATCCTATCTTCAGGACAAGATTGTTTGAAGCACCCCAAAAATTGAAGTATTTTGCTACTGTGCTACCTTTCTATAGACTGGAATTATTTCTTTTATTACTGTAATATCAGTTATATAGTCCTGGTTCAAACATTTGAAAGATATACTTGATTTTTCATCTAGTTGATTATGAGACTTTGTACTCAAGGTCATGAGAAAAAAAATCCAATACTTTTCAGCTAGTCAGGCATAAGTTCTTGAAAGTTAAATAGTAACTGTCTCTATCTAGTTTCCCACTGTGGAGCAGGCATATCGCTGATTTTAGCAAGCCTTATCATTTTCCTCTCTAACTGCATAAGGAAGCAAATTTTTGAACTCTTCCCTGACACACATGAAATTTAGATGCAGTTTCGGCAATGGAATTCACAATTTATAAGAAATTATTGTACAAGAACCTTCTTACAGTCCTTGCTTCTCAATGCCAAGCATATGCTACAATGAGAATTTTTTCCAACCATCCTTAGAATTTTAGCTATTGCAGTATGCTTGATGGAGCAAAGATATAACCATGTCCTTATTGTTTATTTTCTCTTTCCAACCTGGATTGTTTATTTGCTCTTAACAATTCATTTCCTTGAGAGCACAAGGTTGTCTTTTAAGTGCCCATTTTCCCTTCTTTATTACACAAATATCCAAAACAACCTTGTTACCTTGCATCTATTCTTTGACTCCTTCCTTCTTCCATTGATCCTCTAGATGATAATATGGAGGTTAATCATAAAAACAAGACAAGATACACTGCTCATATTCTAGAGAGGATTTCTTCATTTCTACATGTGCCAGAACCCAGTTGAATTTTCCGTATTGTGAAAAATGCAAAATGATACACCGCTCATATTATAGACAAGATTTCTCCATTTCTACATATGCCAAAAACCAGTTGAATTTTCCTTCCTCTTATCATCTTGATTCTTGCTTAGCTTAGTCCAACTTCTTACTTTGGAAGTTTACAAAAAAGTTACAGAATCCATAACATCTTGTGTACCTGAGTGGTGCATTTCCAAAATCAACAGGTGAAGTCCAATTTCCCCGCGTCCAAATTCCTTCAATTCACTATTGATACAAAACAAGAAATTATAGCTAGCTACTAACATTCTCACTTAAAGCTTTAACAAGATTCCCAGGAATTACATATATCCTCTAGTGTTTCTAGTCATCAGAATTTAAGGAGCTAGTTTAGAAAATCTCACACATAGAGGGAAATCAGCAAGAAAATTCTTCAAGAGATTAAAGCCAGACTCTCCTTAAAAATTACATCTCTATCATTCCTACTAATAAAAATACGAGTTCATTAGGCTTGTACTAGTGCAATAAGAACATATACCATGCTACGGACTAATGTTTTATTCTTATTTGGCACAAAATTGACCAGGTTTATCCACATTGCTAGCTTCCAACATGAGTGGTTCCCTCTGGTGATTTCTCACAGTCAACATTTAGCCTACATAGGGCTTGGTCTAGTGGTAAGTTGGACCAATTTTGATGCTGGAGACCAAGCTTCTATTCCCTATAGGCATAGAAGTTTACTAGGACTATCTTGATTGACTAGCTTGCAACGTTAGTGGCACCCTTAAGAGGGCTTCTGGCCATGAACATGAGCTGCAAGAAAAAATGATCTACCAATAAGGGGGAGTGCATATGATGACTTGGGTTCAAACCCTGACAAGTGCACTCCACTGTGTTACTAAGGGCCCATGATGAGGCCAAGAGGAAAATACAAAATTCAAGTCCAAATGGATTTTATATGGGCATAGAAACCCCTCAAATGCGGCAAATTAGCCAATGTTCCACTTTGTTTGACAGTGCTCTTCCCCATGTTATAGTGGGGAAGTGTTTCCCCTGCTTTTGACCAAAAATAAAATAACAACCTAGAGAAGATATTAAAGCAAGACCATCCTTAAAAATCACGTCTCTATCATTCCTACTAATAAAAATATGAGTTGATTAGGCTTGTTTTAGTGTAATTTAAGAACATATACCATGCTAGGGACTAATGTTTTATTCCTATTTGGCACAAAAGTGACTAGGTTTATCCCCATTGACTAGCTTCCAACATCAGTGGCTCCCTCTGGTGATTTCTCACCATCAATATTTAGCCTACATAGGGCTTGGTCTAGTGGTAAGTTGGACCAATTTCGATGCTGGAGACCAAGCTTCTATTCCCTATAGGCATAGAAGTTGACTAGGACTATCTTGATTGGCTAGCCTGCAACATTAGTGCCACTTGTTGTGGCCCTATAATTTATAAGATTGGCAAAAATAAACGACAGAGGACAACATCAAACCACTTTGGAGTCTAGAACCTATCCTTCCTAGACTCAGAGAGGGCTCTCTCTGTTTTTAGGATTTAGCTTGATGGTTATAAAGGCTGATATTAGGCTAGTTATAGAAATTATGAGGGCTATTTGTTTTGATTGATTATGTGGTTGGACAGATAGAGCTATGAAACTTAATCCATTGGGCTATGGAATCATAAAAGGCTGAATTGTGCATCAACTTTTCAAGGGCATTCATAGGGCAAGCTAACTATGCAGACTGGATCTTACAGGCACTGTGAATATGAGATGGAAGAAAACAATGAGTTCAGTAATAGCTAAAGAGTAGTTAAGAATTCTTTAACTATACTTGATAAGAAAACATTAAGATAGTAAACACAGACAAAATTAAGGTGCTCTCTTAGCAAATCTTAATCTAAATTTTATGTTTCACAATCAGACAAATTGATGCTCAGCATGAAAGGCAGAGAAAAACATTAACATAGAAGAAACATCACCATTAACATATCTCAATAATCCTATGAACGGTCTCTTATTATTGATGCCCCAACAAAAACTACAGTGCTCCAATACAATGATCTTTACAACGCAGAGTCTAACAAGGTCCAACCCTTGATAATGAAAATACAAGTAGTATTTAACTGCAATTATGCTCGTTACCCTAATCTACTTCGGCAATCTTCATTAACTACAATTTAATTAGAATTTGACAACTATGGCCATGCAAGGCCCGAACAAAAAATATCTCTTTCAAAACCGACTGTAACATTAACTTTGGCAGCTCTCCGTAAATCAAAAAGGTATGCTGAAAGTGGATGAGGTGGTCATGAGGAGGCAACACTGGGTGGCTCTGACATCTGGCTCTGCCATTCAAACCACCTTTGCTGGATCATTAGTTCTAATGCGGCGGTGGCTACCATGTGTACCCTCGAATATCTCTATCCAATATTTATCATCGGTCACCAATTTTTGCATCTACATCATTAATTTCTTTTCCTAGCTTGTGAAGCATAGCATCGATCCTATTTATCAGAGAAGACAAAACATTGCTTCCTACAGAAACTTTAGTCGCATGACACTTTGCATCCTTTGATAGCTAGACACAGAGAATCCTTCACCCCTGTTAGGAAAGGCTGAATTAGTGGCTTCACATTGCTATTTACGCTCAGTCACACTGTCTGAAGGAAGTGATTGTGTTGCCTTCTGTGGTATCTCAAATATACCCTTTACAAACCAACCAATTCCTCCTGCTATATTAATTTCCTCCA
Organism: Pinus albicaulis; assembly: GCA_034641835.2. Lineage (NCBI taxonomy): Eukaryota > Viridiplantae > Streptophyta > Pinopsida > Pinales > Pinaceae > Pinus > Pinus albicaulis. The sequence goes on along the minus strand of CM076572.1, from coordinate 896,640,796 downwards.
TGTGGCCCTCAATTATATCTTGTAACACCTGTGTTGGAGTTCGCTTGACCTTTTTTCCACGGTATGACATTTGTTGCCGCTTGTAATCTCTTACTTCAGCTAATGATTCTTCTCTTGTTTTCCCCCTCTTTTTTCCCCTAATAGGAAGAATGCTGCCATATAAGGCCATCCTGCTCAAGTATGGGTTTATAATCGGAACGCCTTTTCCGCTCCTCTCTAGCCTTCATCACGACATTTTCATGCTCAACTAATAGCTGAAAGCATTTCAAAATCATAGGAAGCTTTGCCTCTTGAAAAAGGCAAATAAGACCTCTGCATGACGAATGATGAACTCAACAACATCTGAACCGAATCAATAGTAGAACACTGGCCACACACATTCTTGAAGTTTTCCACTACAACGTATTCTCCTTGTGAGAGCTTAAACTTCTGAAAGTGCATCATATCCCATTTCAGGGACAGACTCAAGGCAAACATCAATATTCGGAATAGGTGGACCAACAGTCCCGATTGTTGAAATAACATTTGGAAGGGAAACAAAACTTCCCGCAAAATTTTCTGTCAAACCATAGTCCTGTACAACATGGAAACATGTCACTACTCGTAGAAACTATTCCACATGTCTTGAAAGTGGAGCTGCTCCTAATGAAATTACATGGACACGTCCTCCCAGACCTTGTTTAATCTTGCTAAAGACAACTTGATCAAAAAGTGGAGATGATTTTTCATGTTTCAACCCTTTGCGCATATTATTAAGCTTGTATTTGTATGAAAATTCAAACACTTTTCTATTCAGAAATCCTCCAATGACGATCTTCTGGTTTAAACCTGAATATATGTGATCAAAAAACATGTTGGACACCCCAGAAGACAGTTGGTTTTAGTTATGCAATATCCTCCACCAAAAGCTTCACATCGCCGTGCCAGAAGCCTATTGAAGCACTTTTTGATATGAAAAATTCCTCTGTCACCCGATAAAATATATGTGCTAGAGGAAGAAACGATAAATAGACATCCTTCTTTGTGAGCTCTTCATTCTGACATTTAAGAAAATAAGAAATTTCAGTCACCATAGAAACAATGTTTTCATTTGTGATCAATATGCCTTTAGGTTCACCAATTGTGCCATTAGTGTACATTATCGTGAAAATATTGCTCTTTTTGGGTAATGATAGTTCAAACCTCCTTTCCTTTCCCAGTAACAAAAATTCGTTCCAAGTATAGACTTTGAGCATTTGTTTACAAAAACCCGAAACCAGATTTCGGAGAGCCCAACAGATGGTAAGTCGTATTGTGATTTGGGGGGGGGGGTGCGAACATATCCTTCGCTTGCCACATGGTTAATGGCTGGGTTTGAAAAGTACCCATTTCGAACCCCCCCCTCCTCCATTAAAATTCGAAACACCGAGGGGGTCTGAAATCAACTTGAACCATCAATCTAAACCAACGGTTATTCTTTATAAGTCGAACATGCATGAGGTTTAGCTTAATATCGGCAGAAGCTCCAATGCCATAGTGTTATAGTTCTTAGCTCTTAAATCTCCTTCTACCAGACCATCCTCTATTGAAACACCAATACGCATAGCCTTACTTGCATCACGTTCATCTTGGGATTATCTTCCTCCACTTTAGGAGATCTCTGCTCATTTTTAATAATAGATTCTGAATTGACAAAACATTCAGCCATTTCATTGTTTATATTGCTTTTAGACACACATGTCGTTGTTGATATAGTGTGGGGAAAAGACTTGTTTTCATATTTATAACATTGAACCACCAGCTCAATCATTTGAGAATCTTCACTTCCTCTATGTATCTGCTCAATACAATCTTCACTAAGGCTTATTATGTCATTGTTTTTTTTTTTTTGCTGATTCAATGTTTTGCAATGTCATATCTCTGAAACATGGGTAGTCATCGGCTGTCACTCTCGCTATCTCCCTGATTTATCTGTTACTAATTGATAGCTCTCCACCAGCTTTATTTGACGAGCAATAATGTTAGCACATCTTGGAAGAATTTCAACTAGCTGCCCTCCAGGGATCACAATATATTCAATAGCAAGTATGGCCTCTTCTAAAGCATCAATCTCTTCTCGGGAAGATCTTCTCTTGGCTGCTCCATCTGATATCTCAATATCATTCTTAAGCTTTTTGAATGAACTAATAAAATAACTTGCACCGAGGGTCTCCAAACCAAGAATAGTACGCATGACCCTTACCATCTCCGCCATCATGTTTGTCTTCATCACAAATATGGGTAGACACTGATATTTAGCCACTCCTCAAATCCATGAATTCTCCTTGAACTTAGAATTTAAAGCAAGAATTTCATCAGTTGCTCCAATGTCATTGTGAATTTAACTACATTCTCTAGGCCCATTACTTCCACTACTTGCTCCAGATCAACCTCCATGATCTTTTATAAGTATATAAAATAAGTGGTGAATCATCATCCTTCCGAAATTTCTCATAACTACCTTTCAACCCAAAAAGATCATCATCACCACTCTCATTACCAACCTCAAAAACACCATCAGACTCTAAACATGTCAAAGTGCTCCTAAAATGGCTTCCAATGCCTAGTTCTATTGTGGCATGACTTCCATCTATCACTACCTTCATAACCATCTGGTGAACCTCAAATGATGGATATTTTCCTATTCACAACATATCATGGAAATTTTATATGAAGTTTGAATAGGCGAAGATAGATACTTGATTAATTATTTCTGTTTTTGAATTGACATTGCATACTGTATCATACAACATATTTATCCCCTGGGATGGATATGAAAAACTTTATAGAGCACCTGCTAATATGGCATCCACAGTTGCTTCTAAGCTGTGATGAATACGGCATTCGGTCCCTGATGTCATCTCTACAACATAAGTAAATGAGGATGGTCCTTTTCTCTCAAGTATAGCCTTCTGAACTCCCCTTCTCTTTGCCTCATCATCTCCAAGGGTAACACTCTGCACACCCTCTACAAGCATCTCTAAAGAATGATTCTTTATGAGATTTTCAATAGTCATTCCATGCGCAGTTCTAACCAATTAGATTTCACGCTGAGAAATAGTACTGGCTGCCATTGCTTCAGGCTCTATTCCAGTTTCATCAATAATAACTGTTTGAGGCATATGATTTTCAACTGCTTCAGTCATGACTTTATGTTGCATATCAACATTTGGTACTTGCATTCTCCGTGACTGACCAATGCATGCATGAGGGATGTCTCCATCACCAGCTATTTCATTTGATGTATCAACTACCACAGTGCACTTCTTATCTAGTTCCATATTAGGCTGATTGGATGGGAGAGACATTGATGTTTCTGAAAAATCAAACATATTTCCCAATTTCATATCTACTCCCTCACTTATTGCTTCAACACTATCAACTGCAATTTCTTCCACTGTCAAGACACTCTTCTTCTTCATTATCTGAATGTGAATTAAATTCAGCATCAGAGGAAGATGAGTTTGCCTCTGATTGAACTTCAAACCCCTCATCGTCAAATGAGTTAAACCTATTAGTTCCATCTTTGTGTTTCCCACTATCATCTGTGCCATCCACAGCTTGATAAATGCCCTCAAGATTGGGTTTAGTTGCAACATCATTTTTGTCTACAGTGGGCTTTGATTTTTTGAGAAATATCATGTAATTTAACATTGCTTTTGCTTCTTTTCACAAAGGCTTTCCTCAACTGTCTGCATAGAAATTCCACCTCCTTTTTTCTTGTGAGAAATACCAGTATACCACCAGGTGGTAACTTCTTGTGAATAGCTAAGACCTTTTTGTAAGCCTTCCCCAAGTAATCTACCAGCTCTGTCTTTGCTGAGAGATGAATGGTTACGGGAAGTTTCCTTGTAGCCACTTCTACTACAGATGGACTTGAAATAAGAACTACAAAATTTGTGCCCAAAGGAGCACATTCAAAACCCTTGGAAGTGGCACTGGTTTGTGTATCTAGGTTTGTTAACAAGTGGCTAAGGGCTTCATTGTTGTGATTGTCAATAAGATTCAAGATACTGAGGTAGTATACAACGTAATTAGTAGGTCCAGGTGGTGGAGCACTAGTTGGTGAATTCATTTCAAATTTGTCCCATTTTCGCTATTGAATTTGAAAATATGCAGGACAAAGTGTAAATTTAAAATTTATCCCGTGCTAACACCACCCTTAATAGGGCTTTTGGCTATCAAAAAGAGCTGCAAGAAAAAATGGTCTACCAATAAGAGGGAGTTCATTTGATGACTTGGGTTCAAATCCTGACAAGCACACTCCATTGTGTTACTATGGGCCCATGATGAGGCCAACAGGAAAATACAAAATTCTAGGCCAAATGGATTTTATATGGGCATAGAAAACCCTCAAATGCAACAGCTTAGCCAATGGTCCACTGTTTTTGATAGTGCGCTTCCCCATGTTATAGTGGGGAAGTGTTTCCCCTGATTTTGACCAAAAACAAAATAACAACATAGAGTGTTGTAATATGTGCACCTCAATCAAATTGATTAATATCAAAGGCGGGTCTTTTTTGCATCTTGGTAACTCCCTCATTATCACAAAAATTATTATGCTTATCCTAATGAACTTTCATATCTGCAAGTATTTTCCCAATCCAAATTGCTTCACATGCCCATTTTGCTGCTACTCTGTCTTGAGTTTCCTACATTCAACCTTGGAAGTTAGGGGAGAGACAGATCTAGTGGACTATAACCTTGTCCAAGGACGTTGATACCTTTTGCAGGGAAACAAGGATCAAGAGGATGCTAATAATGGGCTTGTAGAGTAACAAATCCATCATTGAGATAGCTAAAACCATGATCTAGGACATGGATTTACCCATGTGTATTTAAGCCAAAGTTTGCAACACATTGTCTATATCTTGAACCAATGTCCTCACAGGATCTTGAAGGACAAAACACCAAAGAAATATTTTGTTGGTGAGAAGCCACAAGTATTACATTTTTGTTTCCTTTTTTTTTCCAATTTATATTCATATTAATGATGAGAAAAGGACTAATCTTGAACCCTTGAACATAAAGGTGGCCTTTGTTGGATAGAGTAAGATATCCAAGGCCTACATGATCTAAATTAAAGTGAAACTTAAGACATTGGTGAGCAAGGATATGAAGTTTGATGAAGATGAATGGTCCTCAAAATCATATAAAAATCCTACAGTGATAAATGCATGGGAAAATGTTGTTCCAGATTATGTTCTAAAACTGAAAAAGAAATCAAAGTCAGATCAACAAGATTCTAGTCAAGGAAGAGAGACCTAATTACTTACTAGTGTAGCCAGGAAGTTAAGATGGCTTACTCAAACATTGTAGGGTGTACAGGAACAAGTGGGAGCATCTAAGTCCATGTATCAGGTGAGTCAACCTAAGAAATTTTCTACTTATGTTGCACTAATGTCTTCTATTCTTCAAACAATGCCCTCCCTTTTTTACTTCAATTTCGTCTTTGAGAAAGGATGTTTTCTTGGTAAATTTTTGTCATTGTATGTCAAGGGGATTTGCTGAGATGAGGAGATAAATGTGGCACTTGATGAGCAGTGGCTCACAATTGAGGTTGAACTAGCTTTCAACTGAAAACACATAAGTGTGTTCTTCCAAATGATCATTGAGAAATGTCTTTCAAAGCTGCTGAAAAAAAAAATGGGTGCAAATTTGGACTAAAATTGACATCGTTGTTGTGCCCTTGGGATTGATTTATTTTACATGTATTTTATAAGTTGCAAATATAAGGATACCATTTTGAGATCATGATGTGCAAATATCTCGAGCTCACATATTTTTGGTGAATGGAATAAGAGGTATTGGTGGTACTAGTGCGAGAAAGAAAGACCATCCTCCTTTATGAATTATTCCTTATAGGTATAACTGCTGTAATGAAGTGAGTTATAGGTGGGAAGGCTATCTTTAGTAAGCTACAATGGTCCATCAAAGTGTTTTTTTGTTAGTTCTACTGCCAGACTTGGCAAGAGATGGCTCAAAATTCTTGCAAGTGATCCACCAAATATATATCATGGAGAATTGTCAACTCAAAATGGCTACGATACAGACTAAGGGATGCATTAGGGATCTGATTTATGATTTCTGGTCATTTACCTTGTTTTTGTAGCTGATTGGATTGTTGCCTTAAGGAGTTCATGCTAGTAAACTTCCTTGTGGACCCATAAAAGAAATATGTTCATAATTATTAAAATTCCTTTCCTGTAGGTTGTCATATCAAAGGAATTAACCATGGCATGATCAAAGCAACTGTAAAGAAAAGGAAAAGAAAAATTTTCTAAGCTTAATGACTTCTTTCCATTGCTAAGCTAACTAGGACAACCTTGAAATATTTTCAAGGAATTTCTATGATGATGCTAAATTGGTCTTGCAAGGCTTGTCAATGGAAAATTTTACAGCTTGATTTCACAAATGGAAATTTAGGGTGACTAAAATATCTTCTATAAAGTGTAGAGGACCAGTCACTAGAATGCAAAGAATTGTTTTCCTACACTGTTTATCTAAATTGATGGATAGACTCTTAACCAGACTCCTCAAATGATGATGTCATAAAATGATTGAGGGGCTCTTCCAATTCAGCACCATACCCAGAATATTCATGATCATATTGGATGATATTTAGGCCATTAATGAGATTGGAAAGAGGTCTCTCATATTGGAATCAAATTCAGCATATAAATAGATCTATCTAGGTTTGTACAATAATTCAACTCATCTCAAGGTGGTACAAAAGCCCCTTCAGCTCATCAAAAGAAATGTCTTTCTAATTTATTTTGTCATTTGAGTGAATGCTAGTGCTTTGTGCCCTAATGATCTTAAATTATTAACTGTCTGAGTAAAATCACTAACTTCTACCATTTACCACAGTCAAATTGTATAAGTCGCCTATCAGGAAAGAACAACTGCCTTCACACAATAACAGGTCTAAGAGGTTCAAGAAGCACACTGAGCTCTTTGCTAGCATTATCTTATAGGATTCAATGGCTTAGAATACTGAGCTCTTTTCTAGCATTATCTTATAGGATTCAATGGCTGATTTAGTACACCACTAAATTGGTAGAGGTGCCCTTGCAACTGGAATTGCAAAGACAAAAGAATCTAAAGTTCAGCAACATTTGACACCACTATGAATGTAACGAAACAATATCAGTAAGTCTTGATGAACACTTCAGATAGCATGAGCTTCATCCATTGTGTGAAGATAAGTATATTTATGATACCAAATCCCTTGAAATAGAATTGGGTATAGGGTGGTGGTCTCACGGTGAAGACAAAGGGTTCACAGTTGCAACAAAAAAGACACTAGAAATATTTAGTTGTGTAAAGTTTAAACAAGGCCTCTTGTCTTGTAGATTTTTATTTGAATGCCTTAAAAGCGTTGATGACTGTGTTAGCCTTGTTAATATTCGACAAAAAGGTTGTAAGTTCATTCATGCTTGAGAACTATCATACTTATCCAAAACAATTTATGTGCTTGTTATGTATCTAGACTCTACCTACTTTCCTTGTTTCTGGTATAACATTTTTGGTTCAGTCCGTTTTGGTGCTTATCCTTCTGTTTATAGGACCTCATATTGTGTCTTGTTGGATAGGGGACACAGTTGGGATCAATAAACCTAAATGCATCCTTGTCAGAAGAATCAATAGCGTTGTGTGTTGAAGATATTTTCAATTATCTGTTATCAATACAGGTGTTAGGCCCCCTTGGTGACCCAACAAATTACATGCTAAATTTTCTCTTTAAATAAGCCCAAATTTTGATAATTTTTGTGAGATGGATGTCCAACTATATAGTATCAATAACAAATAAGATGCAAACTTGGAAACTTTATGCAAAGGAGATCATAATAGTGATCACAAGCCTAAGATCATTGATGTATATCAAGCCATTTATTCCAGATGGATTGGAAACAATTCTTAGATGACTCCTGGAAGTGCTTGTGACATCATTAGATATTATTCATTCTCAACATAAAAAGTACTAGGAAAATGGAGAATCAAAGATACGAAGAATGTGGGAGATGTCCTTTCCGATGTTTCTCTTATGAGTTTGGGATTTTTGCTTGTTCTTTGTAGTTGTGTTGAAAAAAATAATGTTGCAAACATATCTTTAGCTGTAATTGATATGCTATTAAAAGGTTTCCTTGCATCTAATACATGGATTCCTATTTTTCAAAAGCATTTTCCCAAAAAGTGTGTAATTAGTCAGCTTCGACATGATAGTTGGAGAGATTCAGCTCTTGTAATCCTGAATTTATGTTTATATTTAGCATGTGTTAGAGGAGGTGCTGAGATATTGCAGTTTGTTGGGATTTTTTCAAGCTTGTCAACATTTAGTCACTTCCTACGGGATGAACTTTCATCGGGCTTTAGAGATAGAGAGGGTCCATTATCTATGTGGCATAAAGATAGAAAGTGTGATGGGTTATGGGGTTTAGTGCTAGCAGTTGTAACAACGAGGGTGAATTATATTGGGGAAAATGCTACTGTTGTTTCAGTTCTAGACAATGCATTTCCATTTTATTTTTTATTTTTATTTTCCGAAAAAAATTATATCTTGTGTGCATTGTATGCCGCTGACATTCCAACCGATTCACTTGGTAGGAAAATAACATAACATAAAGACCCTAGACTTCTCTTGTTGCATTACAAGAAACAAAGCATGCCATTACTCTTATGTGCCATCTTGCAAAGAACCGAGTGACATGACTACATGTTATGCAATGTGTAGATTTAGAACTCAGGGAAAGTAGTATACATCTATTAGCCTTTATTGTTGGAGGTGGTCTTATCTATACTCAAGATAATACTAGGGAAAGTATGTTTTTGCAATGCCCTCCCATTCAAAAGGAAAATATAGCTACACATGAAAAACCTTAAACAACAAAAATGGATGGTTTGGTGTTTCAACAAGGGGATCTATGGCTAAAAGAAAATGGCGGATAGCCTTGTAATAATTTTCACATGATCCTGGAACAAAAAATTTGTCATTATTCGTGGTAAAGGGTGAAGCTAAATCAAAAAATATCACTGCTTCCTTTACGAAATACTCAGATTTGGTTTCCTTACAAGTGTTCATAATAAATTTTCTAATTTTGATTTTTTTGTGAAGGCAAGCAAAAGCAACAATTGAAAGAGTAGAGGAAGCTGACAATATCAATCTTGTTCATTTCGTAGAGCTTCTAGTGTCTGAATATAACACATACCCAGTAGGAATGAATATTTAATTATGAAAGTCGTTGGTTTGATGTATTTTTTCTTGGGTCCAGAGGTGTGGCCAAGTACAAGTGAGGTTTTCCTTTGGCATGGAAAGTACATGCTTGAGACCTTGAAAAGATTCCAAATGATTGTTTGTCAATCCATGGTCACCCCAATGATGCCAATTCTAGGTTCCATGCTGACTTGAACTCATACATGGTAGATCCTTTGATGTATAGACAATTGATTAGATACTTGATGTAACATCAAACTTGATGTATGTTTAATAGTGAACACCTTGATCTAGTTCACAGTTGATCTGAGGCATATTCATAGGGTAGTTGCCAAACATGTTCTTTGATATTTTAAGGGTACAAAATAGTATTTTTTGAAATATGCAAGAGATGGTGAGTTGATGTAGCATGGATTTATTGATTTTTATTGTGTAGGAGATGCAAGTGATAGGAAGAGTACCTTCTAGTGCTGCTTCAATTTGGGTTTAGAAACAATTTTCTGGTTGACTAAAAAGCAGCTTTTAGTGCGATTGAGTTTAGAAGAGACAGAGTACATTGCAATCAACACTACTAGTTGTAAAGCCACCTATGGCTTCACAAGTTGATTGCAGCACTAATATGTGAGATGTTGGAGCCCACTTGGGTCAATTGTGACAATTAAAACTGTGTCGAACTCTATGATAATCCAATATTCCATGATTGCTCCAAGCACATTAAAATCAGGTACCATTTGTTGGAAACATGTTTTAGAAGGGAGCAATTGATCTAGAGTACATTCAGACAGGTTGCAAATATCTTGACTAAGCCCTTGGCCAAGGGAATTTCAAGATATTCATGGGGAGACTTGGATGGGTGGAGAAAAATTTCCTCAATAAGAGGAAGTATTAAAATATTGTACCTTGGATAGTCTTTTACAATCTGGTTGCACATGTGGTACTCCTCGGCACATGTATGAATGAGGTATGAGTGCTTTAGTTGAAGAATTTCGACAGGATAGTGAGGGGCACACTTCCTCTTTCCAAATTCAACAATATGGCACTTTAATTATGAGGGAGTGATCAATATTATAGATTGGATTGTTTTTATGTTCTTAACAATCTATTATCAGCAATTTGCATGTGTTTTCCATGTAAAATAGGGTGCATGCACTTTGAAAGTGTTAGTTTTAAATTCATTTAAGTAGTTTTCTAATTTTGACCTAGTCTGAAGTCTAGTTAAGAAGGGTGCAAGCAATCTAGTGATAGGGTGTAGATCTCAAGGAGATTTTATCTCTTCCTTGGAGAACACTAATTAAAATCTGTCCATCATGAAGAGATAGGATGCAGATCCCAATGACCTTAAAACATGTACTTGCATATTTTTAAGTTTTGTATTGTCACGATTATTTGACATGGGTTTGTAGTATATACTAGCAAGTTGTACTAGTCACTATTATCAAAATTCTAGGTTGGGTTTGGAATAATGGACAATTCCAAAATGGAAAATATGCAGTAAGAATGTCTACAGGTTTCAATCTCCACCTATTGGTATGAATGTATGCAGGTTCGAAACTTTACCTTTCTTATTCCATTATACTTCCCTAACATTGTGCTGGGATAAAAACTCGTACAAAGTTTTGTATCACGTTTAATTTTTTGAAAAATACAGAAGAAAACTACAGCTTAGCTACTGAATGTCCATATCTAGATATGAATCTGACCTATCCATGCTAAAATTATAATTGTATGCCATTGTTGTTCACGTCTTCTCCTTTTCCCCATCTTAGTTTTCTTTAGTTCTGCTATATGAAATTGATGGTAATACCAAGTAAGGATGGACTTTGTAATGCTTTTTATTTTTTTGGAAAACATGTCCTATATTTGTAGAAATTATTAAAAAACAGTAGATAAAAAAGTGGAGATCATAAAATCTTATCAAAATATAAGAGCCTATAAAAATAAACAATGGGATCTAAACATTGGGCATCTTTGATCAGTAGTGTCTTTGGCCAAATTCTGATGGTATACCTTATCCCTCCACAAAACATAAGCATAGAATGAGCTATCCTCATGCTGAAAAACATAAATCTTCCATATATTGAATAATTCCAAACTCTGTAAGGACTGCCATATCCCAAAGAGGGCAATACGAACTAGAGATTGACAATCTCCAAAAGATGTAAAAAACCAATGAACCTTTCCTTGAAGCAGAACTAAACATTGATCATCTATATGTATCCAGCAGTGTTTGAAAAACTAACACTCACAAA